>JAYJMB010061900.1:1610-23694 GCA_036873735.1 Pouteria campechiana | reverse complement strand
ATATATATATATATATATATGTGGTTGGGGAAAATAGGGGAAAAAAAGAACATGAGAAAATGAAAAAAATAAAATAAAAAAGGAATTAGATAAGGCCCGTTTGGCATTGTAGTTGGAAGAACTAAAAGTGCCCTTTGGCTTAAAAACATTTGTAGTTCATTTGTACCCATTTAGCCCAAAATAAAAAGTACTTTCTTTTTACTGCAAAAGCTTATTTTCTATGGTCCAATAGAAGTTCAAATTTAGAGCTCTTACAAAACAACTTTTGTGTAAAAAAAATAAAATGACAAAAAGCCTCTAAATTTCTTCTTTTATTCATCTTTCTACAAATTATCATAATATTTTCCTAGTAAAGTAAAATATAAAACATATTTAACTAAAATATTTAATATATAAAATAAAAATATATAGAAATATACAATATATTTCATATAAACATAAAGCTATAAAAATAAAATTTAAATTCAAAAATAATATATAATAAAAAAGCTAAAAATATATAAATATGAAATATATGTAAATATGCATATGCCTAAAATAGAAATATAAAAATAATTGGCCTACATGGGATAATAAAACAATAAGAACAAGTTGATATTCTCTTTTAAATTATTTAAATTTGTGATTGATATGAATATTTAATTAAGATAATTTTTCAATTTCTAGCTAAAAGGATAATGGAGATTTAACAGTCGGCTTAGATTTTATATATCAAGGGTTGGTTCTAAATAAATTTCACATAATTATCAAGGTTAGTTCTAAATGAAAGTTGACTAGAAAAGTATTCCCCATATATATATAATATAATATAAATATATATTTATTTATATATTAATATATTATTTATAAAATTAAAAATAAATTTTATGGAATTCAAATATATTATATAAGATATATGGAATAAATTTTTAATAATATCTATGATATTAATAAATATATAATATAGATATATTTTTGTAAACATGTTATATATATAATATTTTTACTACTAAATATGTTAAGTTAAATAGTACTTCTATATCATTTTTGATAGTTTTAATATCCAAAAACACTTTTAGCTTTTTAAGCCAGAACACAAATAACATTGATGACATTTTTCAGATGAATTATGCCAAATACTATGCATTTATTTACTTACAACACTTTTAGTAGAAGCTTTGCTTCTAAAAATAGTTTTTTTAATAGCTAAAATTTGATAGTGAGGCTCATAGAGCACTCGCCTCTACCTAACATGTAAAGATGAGTAAGAAAATGGGTCTAATGTATTTTATTTGATAGGTTTAAATCGACCACTATATAAGCTAAAAAATTAAAGACATTGATTATAATTTCATGTAGGCTATCAAAATAAAAATGATAAAATTCCATTCTTATATCAATATTACTCATGTAATATTATATTTTCATAATTTTTTAAATTTCAATTTATTTTAACTATGATGTATAGGTCTAATTAAAAAATATAAATAATATTATTTTGAAAATAATACCCCTATGAATTGACTGAGGACTTGAATCTTATACATGCAAATGATATTAGATGACATAAAGAACCAATGGTCATAATTTTTTTCAGAATTACTTTAGTACAAAAAATGATTAATAAATAGTTTAGATCTTGAGTATAAATAATGTAGGGCTCACTTTTATGCTTAGCTCTACCTACATAGGTGGAGGACTGTGCTCCGCCTAATCGGGCATCCTAAAATAAGTGAGCTTTTTGCTTGAAAGGTTGAAAAATAATAACTACAGATATAGAAAATAACAAGGAAAAGTAGAATTGTTATGACGTTAATATGTTATATCTCATCAAAAGGTCTGAAAAAGGTTGTAAAAGATTTTCGACCCATTTTTTCATTACCAAATACATACTAAAGTTGAAAAAATCTCTTCCTATTTTTTTACTCTTTTTTAATTGATGTAACAGCTATCTACTTATACCACGATAATTCTACTTGTTCACTTTGTATACTTTTTATATGCCTTTATCTTTCTTCCTTTTTCTTTCTTTTAATACATTTTAATTTTTTTCTTCTTTATTTTTTTCTTTTCTTGATTCACAAATGAACACAAAACAAAACAAAACAAAACAGGTCAGAAATAAAAAGAAAACGAAAAATGGTCAATTTCCAATTGCACAGAGCCGACAAAAATAGACAAAAATTGTCTACAAAGTGGGAAATCTAATGGGTTCGTGTGAGTCTAAAAATATAATTGTTGAGGATAACGAGGGCAGAAAAATTTTACATATATTAAAGCACAGAGAAAGAGGGTTACACAAGTTTTTCCCTTTTTACATGTAAGAAAAAATTTCTTCCTTTTCTACTTATGTAATGGGTTACAAAGCTGACATGGATTGTAAGGGTATGTTCGGCCCAACAAAGAAATGAAAAAGAGGAGAAAAAATAAAAAAAAAGGTAGAAAAAAAGATAAGAGATGATGTCAAGTAAATAAAAATAAAATAGATAAGCTTTTTTGAAGGAAGCGTTGATAATGATATGAAAACAAGGTTAATTAGAGATAGTTAAATGTCTCAAAAGTCTGAAAAGAGAGAAAAAGTTCTCCCACTTTGTTATTTTCTGAATTCATTTAACTATACAAAATATATAAGATATAATTTAATTTTTTACTGCCAAAATGCATTTAAATCAGGCGTTCAGGAGGGGTTATAATGAATGAATATATATATATATATATATATATATATATATATATAGGCACACATACACACATTGTAATAAGGAATCTTTCGATTTTTCTAATTTTCTCCAATTTTTAATTACTTTTAGAGTGATTAAAGCCTTCTACTGTGAAGATCTTATCATCATCACTCTCGTAGGATCGTCTAATCATCTAAAAGTATGCCCTTATGCTATTAGATCATTATTTTAAGTTAAGCATTGGTAACCAATGCTACCCTAAACAATCATATTCTTTCCCATCCGATCCATCAATCATGCATCCATATATTTTTTAAACTAATTGCACATCTAATATGTTTAGCGAGCTAAAAGAGCCATAGAGGAATCCCCATCCATTGAGACGACCCGTTTTAACATAAAATCTTGACCGTTCATTTTTTTATCCACATATTTTCTTATATAGGCAAAATAAAGCTAAGGAGTGATAGAGGGTTTCTCATCCCCTTAGATGGCCCACTTTAGTGTAAAGCCACGGCTGTTTATCTTCATTCATGCATTCTTTTAGTCTGGTATGCCAAAGTGGGCGAAAAGGGCAATTCAGGATTTCTCATCCCTTTGGAAAGGCTTACTTTAGCATGAACTTTGGGCTTTTTTTAAAAAAAAAAAAAAAAACGTAAACATGCACGTCGTCATTCGGTCGAATCCGCCTCAAAGATCACACATCTTTCTGTCTCTTCAGTTTCGTTTCTTCCTTTCTTTTTCTTTTACGTGGGATTATGTTTAAGTTTGGGTAGAGGCGAGATGCAGGGAATCTCTATCTATGATTAGGGATATGCTGTACTCTTCAGAGGCCCACGCAAGGAAGGACTCGAGCCACAAACTATATACTTTTGGATAATCTGGACCATTTAACACCCAATTTATCGGATCTATCTTGATCATGATCAGACACATTCCAGACATGACATTCGCATGTTTGAGTCATAAATCAAACGATTGAGATAATAATCAATCGGGATTTATTGTTAACTAAATAGATCCATCCTGATTTAACCAATTGGCACTTCAAATAATTAACTATCAAATAATCAAAACCAATGAGGCCATCATATCCATCGCAATATACATACAAATTAATTAGCAGCAATAGAGCATTTGATCCAAGGTAATCAACTCGATGGAGGCCGATCTGAACCATCCATTTTACAAAACTAGGTGACAACACTATATGGATGGGCTAGATCATGATATGAACATTTCATTGATGATGAATCTTTCAATATAAGAGGATATGCTCTAATTATAAGCAATCTGAGCCATCTGCCATGTAGATCCAATAATAAGCATCATGTATAATCTTGGATATGAACTTCACCACTCTAAAAGCTACAAAAAGGCTTCATTGGATGAATGTCTCATCAAATGAATCAATCCAAACCATTCATTTGTCAAAATGTCTTGATGCACAACCTACTGATGAGCCAGATCAATAAGTCCTCATTGTTGAGACAAAACTAGTTGATCGGACCTACAAAAATATCAAATCTACAATGATATGTCCCAGTTCATTTACTCACTTAGCAAAGGATTGATAGCTTACAAAATACAAAATCTGTAAGTGTTAAATCATTTGTAGTACTCTCAACTCTCGTCAATTTGCAGTATTGCTCGCTTTAGGCTCATTAAATCTCGTTGGCATATAGAGCCTACACGATTTTGCCTTTTGGGTCAATTCTCTAGCTCAAAATGTGTTTCACAATGACTTACCAAAGTTTAGACTAGAATCCCTAATCTCAAGTCATATTAGTTTCAAAATCAACTCTATTACCAAGCTCAATTGGTAAGAAACGTAGTTACAATAATAATAAAAATCCCTTGGTCAGAGGTTCGAGCATAGATGCCTACAAACATAGGAGGTTAAAGAGGGCCTAGGGACAATACTTGAGTAGTGGCTCCTAGGGACTATATGAGACGGAGTAGATCGCACCTAGGGACTATGTGAGACAATGCAGCTCTTCACATGCTCGAAGTGAGCCTGAGGTGTGACAAAAAAAAAGTCCCACATTAGCCAAGAGAAAAGGGGGGGTCTTTACATTTATATGTGGGTCTTATGAAAACTTGTTAATGCACCTTTTGTGTAGCTTGTATGATCAATAATCACAAAGGTCAATGCCATGAGAATTCTAATAGTCCAAAGTAAACAATACCTTAACATGCATCCATGAGCCGTTACACCATCAATGGGAGCAATTATGGTCGGGTCTTAGTTTTTGAAACTAAAAAGTACTCCACCACTTAAAGGACTCATCCATTGCAATAGCAATAGAATCATCAAATGAACCAATGAATCCAAATTGATTACCCCATTTTGGAATTTAATCAACCAATAAGAATTTCAAGAGTTAATAAAAAAACAAGCTCTATAATAACAAAGACCTTGTCCTAACTGCAACCATCATACTAATATGCTAATTCAACTCGGTAACTTATCTACAAACTCAAATATCAACTACTCTTCCAAGGCTTCTTTCTTATGATTATAGAGTCAGTTGATCGATAAAGAAGCTGACCTATATATCTCATCTAGCCAACTCAATGACCTTGTCATCAAACACTCCTATTAGGCTTTCTACAGTCATAAGTAAGATGCCATCAAGATAGCTCATCTTCCTATTCAATGAGTTAAAGGCTTCTCACAATTATAGAGAAAGTTGATCACAAATTAGATAACTTTACAATCCATTCAATGACTCAATTATCAATCATTTCTTCTAGGCTTCTCATGATTATAGAAAGAGTCAATTGCATCAAATCTTTTGTCCTCTCAATAATAGAAACAACTTGACTTTTCACTACCACAACACCCCGTTGTTTCATCGTCAAGCATTTCTACTTGACTTTGGATCTCCCATAAGCTTAAATGGCAGAGATTCACCTAGTTTTCTTCTTTTACAAGCAAACAATAAGATCACATGCTTTTAATTTATTCTTTATTTGGTTTCTAATATCTTACAAAGAATGATAAAGGGTCACACTCTTCTTCTATTTCTCTCTCTCTCTCTCTCTCTTTATTTACTTTTTCTTTTAATTAAGAATTTTTTCCCTTTTAAAGATGTAATTAAAGATCGTTACATGATTTGGGATGTAAAGACATTCTAAATTCCCAAATAGTAGCTGAATGCCATGAACAAAAATTCATATTTTTATTTCCTACACTACAACAACAAAAGCCGCCACAAAATAGCTGCCATCATTAAATTAAAAAACGTGTGACCAAAATACTTAAAAAGCAACAAAGTGGGAAAAAGTAAACAGAATGGAACCTAAAATGAGAGTGTATATGAGGATAATTTTACAATCTAAATTGTCAAAAGTTTTTTAAAAAAATCCTTTTTTGAAAAAAAAAAGATATTTAACACCTAATAATAATTACGCCAACCACACACTTTTGCGTGTCATCTTGATGATGGTTGATAACCAAGATTTTGGAAGGCGAGATGCGGAGAGCTCGTATCTCATTGCTTTTACAAGCGACTTTTTGTTTGCCCATTCCCAAAGTGAAGACGCTTGAAAGTAATAGAGATTGATTGAAGAAATAAAGAAAGAAAGGGAAGGAGGAAGAAACGGAGAGGGAAAGATATTTATTTATGGTACCAAAGCTCCTTTCTTTGTTTTTACTTTCGTAGGGAGTGGACAGCGTAAACTGAAAAATCGATTTTCTTGCTAGGCTAGCAAAGAAATTTCTTATCTGTAGGAATGGAAACGAGTCTTTGGGTTGGGGCATCCCGTTTTAGCCCATGTCACCCAAAAAAAAAAAGGAAAGAGAAAGGCTATTTTCATGTCACCCTCTTCACTTTTCATCTCAACCCTAGCGTGGGATGAAATCCAAATTGATAATAACTATCTATAGTCATCTAATAAGCTAACATAATAATAGATTCAACTCAGCTAAAAATATTATAGTAGTCCTCACAAAATGCAAGATATCGAAACCCAACAGCCACTTGACGCAAAGACCAGAGTCGCCAAACGATGAAATTAGGCTTCATTTGACATTATTATCTGATCCAAGGATTACACTGTCCAAAACTCACTCGAAGCTCAGACCTTATGCACTCGCACAATGACATTTGCTGCTAGGAGATTCAAGCAGTGACATTAACTAACTAGTTGATTTTGACCCGTTGGTTACTGGTTTGTAACCACCCATTTCAACAGGTCCAATTGTTTGGGTGACTTGGATGGATAAATGTGCAATTTTTACGTGCAACTTGTAATGCGGATAACATGCTTAACAAGACATAAATCAAATGAGCGTAAAATACTGCTAAATTTTCAATAAAGTAATCTTCGATTATGTCTACAAGGATTGGAGCGAAAGCGAGGGTGTTCGAAATTTGCTAAATATGGTGGGCAAAGAGGTGAGAATGGAGGGGTTTATGATAGGCTCTTATCTGCACCCGTGGGAAGATTTCACCCGGGAGGTGGAAGAATACATAAAGCAAAGGAAATTGAGAATCAAGTACCAGATGTACAAGGGCATTGACAGTTTCTTACATCCTTTTTCACTAGCTCTAACGTTGGAAAAGTTGTTATTCAAGTCCACAATGAGATGGGCCCGTGAATCATGATGTTTCCCACTTCAGCAGATTGGGATTAAGCTCTGCTATATAGAACTAGACACACTTTCAATGTAGCACATAAAATCTGGTGTTCTTTATCACGTTGGAATCTTATATATCCTTTAATTTCAAGACTCTAACGTGTCTTCTGCAATCATGACTAAAACCTCTACATCTAAAAGATGTAGGAACTCTCTCTCTCTCTCTCTCTCTCTTTCTCTCTCTCTATCTCTCTCTCTCTCTCTCTCCATATGGAACAGACCCAAATCTCAAAATGTCGAATGCAACTGGTTGCATTCTAATGCTTCTATATATGCAAGAATATATACCCTTATCTGATTCTATCTTTTTCAAAATGCATTTCTACTAATTTGTCTATCATTATTTGAATGTTGTTGAGGAGATCATCTGTATAATAATCAGTACCTAACAATGGTATGACATAGCTAGACTCCCAATGCAGCAGTGAGTTTTCGTGAAGTGGGTGAGTGGTGGCCACCGCCTGAAAGAGGCATTCTGGTCTGGTATAGAGACTTGCCAATCCCGCATGGCCCATTTGTATAAATGGATTCCTCAGATATATGCTTTCTTGCATCTGAGCATTTCTCTGATGCTGGACCCGGCCTTACTGTACAATCTAGCAGCCCTAAAATGCAGCTAGCTGTTCCAGCACTTTGATTTTATTGGATAATTCTTTAATGTACTTTGCAAACTATGATAATTGGATGATTTAAACCAACCATCCTGCTTCAATTAGAAATTCATAGGGCTTCAACATTCAAAAAATTATTTCCAGTTAATCGTATGAGTTTTTATTTGTTGTGACCTAAACCATGATTTTTAATAAATATAATTTTTGATAATAAGAATATGTTTGAAAAATAAGTAGGTTGGTTGGCTGATTTGAATCTTACCCAAATATCATTGTTTATAAAACATGAAAAGAATGCATGGTGCACCTGAGCATGTTGAAGAATTATCTAACATTATTTAGAAACAAGCAGTTTTGAGTGGTGTTTCTAGTCCATGTACGCCTTAATCCTACAGCTGTGGCCAGCTGCCAAAATTAGATGGATAGACGCTGGCCCATTTTGTGCCCTGGAATTCAGACCTGATGGACCACGCACATGGACTGGCGTGCAGTGTGGGAAGGCCATATACGAGTGCATGGGAATAATTAGCAAACCTGATCACATGCATGCATGCTTAAGAATATTACACCTAACTGCCTGCCTTCTATTTTTATGTCTTGGGTATAATATATCTATATATAAAGGCTAGCAAAGACAATGCTACGTGGTCCGATAAACTGCTGTTGCGTACGTTCATAGTCGGATATGGACTAGAAGAGGAATTTTCCGCAGGACTAGACAGAATGAGTTTTGGATGCCATGCATGATAAAAGATATATCCTGTAGTCAAACTATCTATGTGCTGCTCAGGTCTTCATATCTTACAGCTGGGGCCTCCTGTTTGGTGAACCTGACCGTTGATTTGTTGTATCCTGATGGGTTTTGGTCATCGATTTTGAATATAGAGATGACCCACCCATGTATTAACCTTTTTTAATTAAGGAAGGGTGCTGGTAAGAGGGGATGAAATGGGTCGGTCCTAAGGAAGAATAGAAGATTCTCTAGCAAAATAAAATAAAAGAAGCAGAAGATTCTGTAGCAAAATAAAATAAAAGAAGTGGCAGGGAATTCCTAGGATGGAAAACCCCAGCATGGCTGATGTGATGCTCGCTTACAATAATCATTGGCGGAGGAATCGGGGGCTGAAAACGGGGTAAGGGCAAAAGATGCACGTATTTTGCATGGGCAATGGCAGCTTGTGTCATGCAAACTCGATGCCCCCCTAAATCTCATTATAAAAAACTATAAATAAATCAATGGCCCCACCACCCAAGCTGAAATAGGGTATAGAGCTGGCAACCCCTTTGGGGAAAAAATGATTTAGAATATAAACAGGCTCAACCATTACAGTACCCTAAAGTGGAAGATGTTTGGCAGTTGATGATTCTTAGCCGCTGTATATTCTTTACCCATCTAAATTTTTGCTGGTTCTAAAATTTATTTTTTAAACCACCTTTTAAAGCGTCTACACCATGTAGCAACGATTTCGGCTAATTTAAGCTCAAAGGCTGATGAAAATTCAATTGGAATAACTGCAAGGAGCAATCCACAATCATGTCCAAACTCTTAACCACATGTATCTTTCATCCCAAATGCTGGAATTCCTAGCTAGAGTCAATGACAAGCACTACATAGTTTAAATGGTAGTGTTAACAACATGCGAAGATGTTCGAGTGATTTCAGCTTTGGTATCCCTGACACCAAAGTGAAGACATTTGGATAAAAAAGGCGAAAATCCTCAATATATATTTTGATGGTATTATTTGAAACATTTATTATTTAGGGATGCATCAAGGGCTTGGATAGAGAGAGAGAGAGAGAGAGAGAGAGAGAGAGAGAGAGAGAGGAAAGAGATGGGGTGCGTGGCCTCCTAAAATGGGCATGTTTTACAGCATAACGTAAGCGAGTTGGGGGAACATGTTTCATTTTTGCAGCTAACTTTAGCAATAACTGCGTGCACACGCTATGTGCAATATTGCAAAAGGTGGGGTGATCCACTTCTTCCGGCTGTTGCAAATGGCATGTTCCCCTTATTTTTAGTAAATCCATTCTCTTTACTTTCTATATCAGGACTGATGGTAGGCAGAAATCTCTAAAAACCTTGTGCCTCCTACCTTCTATATTTAGCATACTCCATTTTTATGTCTGTTTCTCTTTCATCTTCACTTCCTTCTCTGCCACGTTGGCCAAAAAAGCTGTCTCAAGTTCACCGCTATTCCAGGCTTTTAATACTCCTTTCTTTGTCTTCACAGCCATTATTCATACACTACATGTGTGGCAGTAAAGTTCATCTGGCCCACATTTATCCCTACACAAACATGTCACAGACGATCCAAAACATCTGCCGTTACATGCAAATTAACATGATTGGTGATGGTGGTTCAAGCTTCATACACCAGACCTTTTGTGCAAGCCCTTCAAGCATTGTAGAACATCCCCGTTCCACACAACTCAGATTGTTGAATTCATCACAATTCACAGATCTGGTCCATTTTTCCCTTGCCCTAGATGTATGGTTTCTGTGTTCTCCAAGTTACCATATTGCTAAAACAAGAAGCAAGTAGTACTAATCTTCTAATATTGCTAATTGAGATTATAAGTTACCATCTTTAATAACAAATCACTCCAAGTAAGCAGCAAACATATAACAACCCATTCAACCAAACACCCTAACTTGAGACATTTGCAGCAAGCAACCCACACAGCTCTTACAAGAGAATCTGACAGGAGAAGCACCAAATGATGGGCTGATTTTCAGAAAGACAGTTCAGCATATTCCAGGCATGTTGTTCCAATGACAGGATCCAGCTGTCCAATCATGATCGGCGGTCACAGAGAAAGCTGATGCTGGCGGCTGTGTTCCCAGCCCAATCTCCTCATCGGTCACACCAGATTGACCATTAGACATCTCACCACTGTCACTGTACCATTCTGAAACTGTTGGCATCGATGCTGGAATTATATCCAGTAGGTTGCATAAGTCCTCGTCAACCGAGTTGATCTTGTCCATTGGCTCTTCCTTAGTAATCCCTGGTGGGTGAAAAAATTGGGAAGATTCATCATGCCATCAGTTGGAAATCAGAACTTTGGTAAATTAAAGAGTGGATGCAAATTCAGAGCTTTCAATTTCATTTTGGGCGAGGCCTTGAAAAGTATGGCGAGTGATCCAAAGATGGGATTAACTGCTCAAATCATCCAAAGACCACTGCAATACATCAAGGAAAAATTGAAGTCGAAGTTGCATATTTGCCCCTTGAGACTTTGGCTGTGAGACCATCATAAACAAACAATTGATGACAAAAAGGTGAAGACAATGGGAAAGGGGTCTTACTTTCAGAAACATAAGAGAGGGAGGGAATTAGAAAAACTGAATTCCCAACAAACCAAGCTGGCTCAATTGAATTTCACATATACTCACGTGTCTGATGGCCTGATTTAAATATAGTGAAAGGTAAGTGCCTTAACTTAGGGGCTGATTTGCAACAACAGCCCTGCTGGATTAACATATTGTCACTCTTTTATTGTTGTAAGGTCTAAATCAAATCATCTTGAACTAGACAGCATGCATAATTTTTCTATGCTAGTTAATGGTCTTTTGCATTTCTGTCTAAATCACTGCAAGTGATTTCTCAAAATTTCAGTCAATATACCAACAACAAAGTTCAGAAACACAATCACCCTTATAGAACTTATGACATAAATGCATGCACTGACATACACAGGGAAGGAAGAAGAAAGGTTAAAAAACAGAAACAAGAGAACAAAAAGAAAGAAGTCTAGAAAGGCTTCACACAGTAAAGTTTATTCAAATTGTGATAAGTTTTGAATATTAAAAATCACTGAACATAGTGAATTCGATGTATTTGGCTTTTTGATATACTAGCAACAAAATTCATCAACTCAAGCACCATGATAAAACTCATGACATATGTGCATGCATGTGCACACACAGAGAAAGAAAAGAGAAGGAAGAACAAAGGTTAAAAACACAGAAATGTGACAAACTAGAGAAAAAGAAAGAAATTTGGAATGGCTTCTCACTGTTACGTTTATTCAATGTTTGGTAAATTTTGTATATTAAAAATCACTGAATATAGAGGATTCAATGTATCATGGCTTGATGAACTACACATCCAACCTAAGTTGTTGAGTTGTAAGATCAAAATCTGAACCATAACAAAACTGCAAAGATTCTAAATAGAGGCAAAAGAATCCTCTTGTCACCATAACAAACTTGAAAGTGCAAAGAAACAAAAGAAACCAACACGGCAACGACAATAATGGTCGGAAAAGAAAAATCTCAGCTGTTTTCGAAAAGGCTGCCAGAATCAACGAAAGCGCCAAAATCTCTGAGCAATGACATGGAGCTGGAGCTAAAACTCTGGTTACAAAATGACTGAGTAATTAGAATTTATTAAGATCCCCTTATACAAGGACACGCACAGCACTGTTTTGAATAGGCCTTGTTCTCTGAACAATCCTCATATTGCCTCTGATTAGAAGATTCCACAACTACACCTAGGCAATTACCAAGAACTCAAACAAACGGTTCAGATTCAATGAATAGATCATCCAATTTCTTCTTTTTGGGTTCATTGACCTATCTTGAGGCTAACAAGATTCACGTTAGGATCGCTGAAGCAACTGAACCACATATAGGGAAATGGTGTGCTCTGTTGAAAGAGTGTCATTAGCCAATAACCTAATAATTCCCTTTCCTGTAGATAATAAACTATTAAAATCAGGTAAAACAGAGCAAATCGAGGCAGTAATTCAGAAAGTTTCAATTATAGTTAAATGGGTGGAACAATCATGCTGATTGAATTATATAAAACCCAGGGGCAGAGCAAACAGAGAGATTCATTAAGATAGCTTCAATCACTTCCAAATATGTAGAATTCGAAATCAGACTAACGCATTCCTTTAAAAGGTATGATATCCATCATTTGAAAAGGGGCAATAAAATAGTCAGATAACATTTGCAACCTACCTCAGATTATAAACTGCAAATTTGGAAGCAACTCATTGATTCAGCAGCGTCAAGAAAGAACAAAAGGAATATATATGAATTTCTCCGTTAAACTTACCAATAGGCGATTGCCCAGAGCTGGAGTCAGCCCACTGGCCCGTTGATCCCAGGGACGTTGCGCCACCTTCATGAAATATCGTCCTGACCTGGTTGCAGTCATCCACACACCCATCTATTCCTTGCATCCCACTGTCAGGCCCCGAATGCAGCGCTTCCTTCTGCAAATCATTGCTCTCCGCCATCTCCTGGGCCTCCTGTAAAAGAGCATCCAGCAGACCGCTGTTGCTTCTGGCCAAAGAAGCAGAGCAGGCCATGGCGTTCTTGAAATCATCTTGAACCGACTCGGCTGCAGCCGGACCGGGGACTTGGCTTGAAGGGAGCTCCAGTTTCATGGAGATTGAGGCAGCAGGCAGGAGCCCATCACCTTCAAAAGGCGGCGGTTGCAGAATTGGAGGATTGAGATCGAAATCAGCCGAACTGAACTGATAGCTCTGTTGCTGCAGCGGCGGCAGCTGTTGGAGATGAAGATTCTGATGGAACAAAGGTGCCGACGATGAAAGCGGAGAAGAAAACGGGAGAGAGAACATGCCAGCAGACCCAACACCATTATCGCCGAATTCCTTGAAATGGTTTACCGGCGGATGAGGGAGAAATTGCTGGTGACGGGAAAGCAGAGGCGGCATCGGGGCAGAGAAGCTCATGGGGTCGAAAGAAGGAAGAGGAACAGGAAAATTCGGTTTCTGAAGTGAGAGTGACGGAATTGGAAGAGGCGGAGACGGCGACAGCGACAGGGCCGAAGAAGACGAATGCGTAGAAGGCGACGAGGAATGCCGGTGCTGATGATTGAATGCAGCTTGCCGCTGTATCTCTGGCGGGTACAGAGGCAGCCCTGCGCGTTGACGTCGTTTGATCCGTGTGTTCCAATAGTTTTTGATTTCATTGTCTGTTCTTCCAGGTAGCTGCAAACATGGGGAGCGAAGGAGAAAAAAACGCAGAAAGAAAATAAGAAAACATGCAAGAGAAAGGAAATTCAACTGAGGAAATGAGGTGAAAGAGAAGAAGGAAAAAAAAAAAACCTGTGCCGCCATCCGTGCCCATTTGTTTCCTAACTTGGCATGGAGCTCTAAGATAAGGCGCTCTTCTTCGGGGGAGAAGGAGCCCTTCTTGAGGTTGGGGCGGAGGTGGTTAGCCCAGCGGAGGCGGCAGCTCTTGCCGCAGCGAGAGAGGCCTGAATTCTTCTGGACGGCATTCCAATTCCCTTCGCCATGCTTCTTCACGTATTCCATTAAGATGGCGTCCTCCGCGGCCGTCCACGGGCCTTTCTTGAGCGTGCTGCTGCTGTTGCTTCCGCCGCTGCCTGCCGAGGATGATGAGTCTGCGCCCGCATTAGCAGCAGCGTTGGTGGGCGCCATTGATCGTGTTTTCTTCCTTGTCCTAACACAAGCTTGTCTCTTCACGATTTTGTTTTGGCTGTTTGGGTCGTGTTTTTTAAAGCTCCTCTTGGGAATTTGATTAGATGGGGATTTGGATTGTGTGATTTGTGGATTTATTTTGACATGAAACCATCCCCTCCCTCGTTTGTAGAAGAAGAGAGGGAATTCAGTTTCGTGTCTCTTATGAGTTTGCTTTTGTAAGAGTACGGGTGGTCGAATGAGGAAGAGAGATAAGTGCAATTGTTGGAGGTTTTGAAAGAGAATCTGATGCAGTTGGTATCTTTTTCGAGAATACAGGAATGGGAATGTAAGAAGGAGAAGATGGGAGTGGAGAGAGAGAGAGAGAGAGAGAGAGAGAGAGAGAGATGGCGATGGGTGTACGTGCGTGTGGGACACGCTGCAATAGGCAGGCTAACAAGTTTGAGGTCCGAGCATCAATTGCGGGGCGAGGAGTGCTCAAAGGCCCATTACGTGGTAGGTCCTACGCCGCGTTTTCCTCTCTTCCCTTGATTTTACCACCTCGATTCCCTCCTTCCCTTCTTTTTCCTCCTCACCAGCTAGCCTAGCTCCCCACCCCCCTCCCAATCTCTTCGCGCGTCTATCCTATCAGCCTTTTACAGAATGCAATGCACCAAAAAAATTCGTCACCTAAAATGTGTCGTATGAAAAAAAAAATGCATGAGAGAGCGGTAAAATAACAAAAACACAAAAAAAAAAGTATAAAGATATTAATACAATGAAGATTGACTGAATAATGCCAGTTACAAAGTAAATAAAAATAAAATTAACACATTTTTTAAGTAATTAAACTATAAATAATAATTGAAAATAATTAAATATAACATTGAGGCAAAGGGATGCTTTTACACACTTAGTTTTGAATTTTACATATTTTATCCAAATATATCCTTTAGTAGTCTTAGTCATAGTAAGTATATAAAATTAAAACATCCACGCAGAAGAGAATTTCAGATGCATGGTTGATTTTAATCTTACACGCTCTTGAAGCGAGGTTTGAAACAAGACTAGGGTGACAAAATGATAAACTCTGTTTCCTGAAGTGTATACCTTTTAGAAGACGACCTGTCCACTTAAGGAAAGGAAATATTCAACTGAGTCATAGCACAAACCACACATGCACAGGCAATGAACATAGTTGGACTAAAAGGCCTTAAAGTAACGATTATCTACATCTTCGTGGGAATTGTTAACCAAAAAGAAAAAAAAAATCAATCTGATCCAGCCGTAATAGTTTCAAGGCGTCTTCAATGCACAAGAACTAGCCATCGGTGTATTGAAATTTATTGGGGGAAATGTAATTTTGTACTAAAACGAAAACGAAAGGGAGATGGGGTGGATGGTAGGTTGGCAGTGAGTTCTTCCCGGTTTCAGAGAATTCCAGCCACCTGTACACGCCTTTTTCTCTTCTTCACCTGCCAGCCTTCGTCCTCCCGGCGCCAATTCACAGGCTTCGCTGAAAACGTGGCACCTGCTGCACCAGCATGAATAAAGCACAAATCGCCGGTTGTGATTTTCAGTGCCATTGAATGGCACGCCTGCCTGCCTGCCTGCCTTCCTTCCGTTTCGGCAGTTTTACCATCGATCAACGCTCTGTTTTTGGCTGAAAGGATGTTGCCTTCAGGAGTTGCATGCGAGATACTTAGAACTAGTATAAATGGAATCCATTGTTCTGTCTTTCTTAATGAAAGCAGCAGCTATCTGTAAGTAATCGGCCAGTCCTCTCGCCGTTCGTAGAGTAAATAAAAACAAAATGAATACGATACATACGGATAGCCCAAACTCCCAACTGCAGAGCTCTATTTGATTTAGTAACTATAAAATATGGTGCATCTACAAAAGAATTCAGTTGGAAAACAGGTCCAATAGAGGGCATGGATTTTATAGAATGGATAAAGAAAAAGGATTTAGTACGTGCCTGATGGGTGAATGGAATCGACCTTGTATGTGCCCATTTTGATAGCACACAGCCAATTGCCATCTACGAGCGTGGAATTAGAGTTGAAATACCAACTGTCCTGCCGATTTCACATGGAGGCCTTCCCAAGGCCAAGTGGTTGGTCCACAATCCACACGCAACAATCAAACCAGTGAAAAATCTTCAGTATCTTCACATAAAATATTCTTTATTGTGGCCCACATGTCGCATGGATATGTCAATGATTTCTGCAAAGATCATCCATCAGGCACAAATCACCACTGGGAAAGCCAAATGCTGCTTTACGGCGTTGCCCATGACCGTGGGAACCTCACCTGCGGCTTCAAAGCATGTTATTAAATTCATAAGCATAATTTTGTCATGGGCAGCAAGTACCGCATGCACAAGGTTAAATTTTGGCCACGCATGGCCAATTCTCGATGTGCAATCTGAGTTTTTTTAATGTATTGATTATACCCAAGTCAATTATTACATTTGTCTTATTTATTTTGTTAAGACATGAAAATTCATTTCAAATGGACACTTAATGTGGATATCACCATTGAAAAAAAAAAAGTGTGCCGCCCATCTAAGTCTTCAACCGAGATGAACCTTAGCATCGTAGATGAATAAATTGAGAGAACCATGATGGTTGGCACGGATTCAATAAGAACATCATGTATCATTCAAAATATTAAAGACACAGTTTGCAACGGCTGCACACGAGTTTGCCTTGAGATCAAAACCAAAACTCTGTGGAGTCTAGCTTTTAAAGTAATACTAAATCACGCACAACAGGATAAAATGATTTTTAAGAATTATTTACATTTTAAAATGTTTTATTTATTAAACTATCTCATCTTGGTAAAATACACATAATGAATGGTGTAGATATACAAACCATGTTTCATGGTTGAGAGAACTAATTATAAAAATCTTAATGGAGAGTGGCAACTCTTAAATGCCTTCCACATTTTGGCCTATAAGTTATTGATTGAGATTATTTTTGAGTCCAAAGTCTAATAGCAACGTGATAGGTCTATTGACCAATGATTATACAGCATCAGTTTCGCAGTAAGCATTTACAAAAGTTTGGTTTTTTTTTTTTTTGAGCTTATATTTATCATTAAGAAAAAATAAATCCAATCATCATATTCATTACTATCATTTTAGTTACAATACTCAAAATCATGTTGACTAAAGACTTTTATGGACCACATCATTTTAAAAAGTATAAAATGACGAGTATTACATAGATAAAATGACGAGGATCACAGACTAATTTATCTATAAGAAAAGAATATTTTAAAAGATGAGGATGTTTAATTAAATTCATATGGGTCTATCCAATCCATCCATACAAGTTTTTGATTGGCATAATTTTTGGGTTCCTAACAAAATAAGTAATGATAAAAATTACAGTTAAATTGGATTTTCTTAATCATAAAAGTAAGCCAAACAAAATGTTTCATAAATGCTCAAAATTTCTTGCTTGTCTATAAGAAATATTCTGCCAAAACTTTTAATTAAACCTTACCATTTTACACACAATCATGTCATAATTTAATCCAATCCGACCATCATACTTGACCATTTAATTAGTCAAAATATCAGAAATTATTTCAGTTGGAAACCTTATATGCCTTAACATTAAAAACAAATTTCCTGTACAATCTCGTATGTTTCAATTTATTCTGGCCTCGTTTTTTTATCAAGGTGCTCTCTGAAATCATAAGAGTATATATGGAGACAAATATAATGATTGACTTGATCATATCAAAATATCATGCTGTATAAAAATGACATGTATTTATGTATAATGATTTTGTAAAACCTTTCTACCAAAATCTTGGTGGAACTTTTTTGCTTTGGCCCCACTAAGTATGAATGGATGAAATCAAATCCACTTATAACATTTAATACTGCTTATTTACTTAACGTCCTAAATATCATCTTGATAAAAAAAAATTAGGTAGCCTACAAAATTAGAATTATTAGAAAATGAAAATATGCCCCTCAAAATTCTATCCTTATTAATCAAGCATCCACAACTTTAAAATTCTTTCTCCCAAATGGATGCATGATTCTATAAATTTGTATGACATTTCAACATTCCGGTAGATCGATCTAAATAATTTTCATAGTTTATACATAATTTTGTACATTTTGAAATAGCATGGTCCACACAAGCCTCTAATTGAAATGATTTCAAGTAATTCAACTAAATGGATAATACAAAGTATGATGGCCAGATTGAATTTCATCAAATCATCCTTGGTGGACGACAGAACAGAAAGGTTCTATTAAGATTTTGATAGAAAGGTTATATTGGATTATCATATATACATATGTAGACACATGCATCATACCATTCTTCCGTTCAAGCAATAGCTTCTTACAAAGTAAATTTGGCCAAAATCGGCGGTTAGATTTTACCGCATAAACCTGATCTTAAGGCATCTTTTCAGGGGAATAAGCAATCCATCATACCTTTTCCATCCATTTGAAGGCCACAGCTGAAACTCTTGACAATGTTCCAACCATGGTTTCACACTGTACAAAAGTGCCAGCCGCATGCTCCATGAAGCCAGCCTGGAAAAAAAAAAAAAAAAAGAAATGTTAGTCACACCAATCAAAAAAGATCAACAAATCCTTAATTACTCTAGGCAACGCCTGAGATGATGCTCAACCACGTTCAGATCCTTCCTTTGACCAACATCCTTGGTACAGATCAGCCAGTCCAAAGCTCATGAAGCAATCTTTTAGAGGCCCACAATCCAATTCTCAGCCTAATGTTTAACTAATAGGCCCAGCTCTGGCTTCTGGATCTGCTTTAGCATTCGACTATCCTTTTTCAAGAGCATGTTTTCATCAAATATGTTTTACAATATCAGCTGGAAGATTCATTAATCATTTAATCAAAATCTTGTGGAAAATATCTTTTAAAGATCGTCATGAAAATTCCATAAATCCGACTGCTCATGACAATGACTCAAATCTTTGATCATGCATTCATACCGCAACAACAGTAGGAAGCATTAGCTAGAAGCCAGTGCCACAGTATGCAGCATGAGCAAGAGGAAAAGAATAATAGTGACTGGGGGAAAAAGAAGAAACCAGGACAGTGAATGGCATTTGAATTCAAGAATTGTAAAGACTGTAGAAAAGAATAATAACGAGTTTACCTTCTTTTCATGGTAGAGGATGGGTTAGCAGCAGCAGAAACCCTGCATTTCATGGTAGAGAAGAAAAAAAAGAAATCAAAGTACCATAAACAACATTAGAAGAGGAACCAAAGCAATCTTGCTAATGAAAAATCTCGATTTCTAGCACAACATTATGTGAATGTGGGTCATCATCCAGAAAACAAGGCCATTAGCTTGGTGGGACTTACCTTAGGTAGAGGATTCCTGAACATCACTCAGAACACAACGAAAAGCATTTGATTTGAAATTTCTCTACAAAAATCTTCGTGTCAAACTGATCGTAGGACAAATTAGGGTCCCTTGAACAGTGGTCCTTGCATTTGTCGAAAATCCTTCATGATATCATACCCTCTTGAGACTCCTTCCTTTCCAAAATAAGCCAGATTTGCTCTCCTGAGGCTTGATTGTATGCTTTCTCTTTGTCAGTAAATATCAAGTGAAAATCATTCATCTTCTCCTTAAGTGGAATAAGCATGAGAAGAGAGTTCAGCTAGCGACAACCGAAGTTTGCTGCAGAGCCTATATAGTGATAAGTTCATTATGTTTTTATATTTAACAGATAGCAGTAGCAGAAAAGGAATGAAATGAAAAAACAAATTATACCGAGGAATGAGAGTGATGACTGATGACATGAAAACCTTGACATGATGAATAGAATGCCAACAGAGACTAAAGAAGAAACACAAATAGAAAAATGTAAAAGAAAATTTTCTGGCTCAGAAAAGTCAGAACTATGACCAATATCTTGAGTCTTGGCATAAGATATACAGCTATCTAAAGAGTTTCCCAGGTGAAAGCACACCTGAAGCTGAGGAAAACAGGAGCATGCAGCATTGGAAGCAGTAGGTTAATTCACTTCACTGCTTTTATACCATTAAGGAAGCATTTCATGTAATTCCGTCTCTCTAGAAATGCATCTTCCCAGGTAAGAGCTTTAAGAAGGTCAAATCCAAGGTCTCACTATGGCCTTTGAGAACATCAATCTCTGAAAGAATTTGCATATGTTAACTTATCTCTCAGGGGAGAAGAGCTAGCCTCTTTGTTGTGAAATGGATATAACTATAACCTGGTTCCTTTATCATATGTTTCCCCTCCATCAACTTCCTTGCATTCCATGCATCTTTCCACAAGCCAGCTGAATTATATATGTTAGCTAGCACAACATAGTATACAGGGTTTCTTGGGTCCAGATTAAATAGATGTGCTGCTGAAATTTCTCCAAGAGATGTGTTATCATAGATTCTGCATGCCCCAAGCAAAGCACCCCAAAGTGATGCATTAGGTTTTCCATTCATCTTGCATACAAGATCATATGCTTCCTTTAACTGACCTCCACGTGCCAAAAGATCAACAATGCAAGAATAATGTTCAGCTCTAGGATGGATGTTGAATTTGCTAACCATCAAATTAAAGCACTGCCATCCTTCATCAATCAATCCAGTATGGCTGCAAGCAAAGAGGAGGGCCAAGAATGTAACATCATTTGGCTTGAAACCCTTGGCCTCCATCTTCTTGAAAAGTTCAACTGCTTCTTTGCCACAGCCATGCTTTCCATATCCTGTTATCAGAGATGTCCATGAAATCACATTTTTCTCTTGCATACCATCAAAAACACGAACAGCATCATCAATTTCTCCTGACTTGGCATACATGTCAATCAGAGCATTACCAATAGCTACATCACACTCGGGTCTATTCTTGAATGCATGAGCATGAATTTGCTGCCCCAAGCTTAATGATGAAACATTGGCACATACACTAAGCATGGAGCACATGATAACGCCATCCATTCGGAAACCCATCTGATTTATTCTGCTAAAAAGTGCCATGGCATCATCACTATGAATTTCTTCCTGTGCATATCCTGTGATCAGTGCAGTGCCTGAAATAAGATCTTTCTCAAGCATAGAATCATATAAAAACCTTGCACCATGCAAACTCTTACATTTCCTGTAAGCATCAATAAGTGATCCAATTACAACTCTATGGGACTCAAAACCCAAGTGGCTAATAAACCCATGGATCTGGGTCACTTTTGCTAGAGCTGTACCTCCACTGCACCCCTTCAAGACGCTCCCCAGTGTGAAGTGATCAGGCATCATACCTGTAAAATTTTTGTGGTTTATAACAACACACCAAGAAACAAGAAACTACCCTACCAAGAAACAGAAATTAAAAAAAAAAATGTAATGAGACCTTTTGTACTGAAAATATCTTGTGCCAGACAGGCTTAGCAAGAGGACAACAGTCCACAGACTTCATTCAGGACTCATGCATTCATTTAAGACAAATTGAACATAAGGATTCTTGCGCTCACAAGTTTCTTAGAATGGAACCATCTAAAGCCACCACATTAACTTCTAGTGAAACGCAAGGAAGAAGAGTGAGCCGAAAAGGTATCAGGGGTGTGCTTAATTAGAGGGATAAAGAATTCTAGTCAAGGTGGTTGTTTGAACCATTACTTTGGTGGGAAAATTTGGATAGAAATGCACGCAGGACAAGAAACACCAATGGCTTTATCAGATCAATGAGATATAGCAATACCCAAAACTAGCCCAAATGATACCTAAAGTTGATGCACCTC
>JAYJMB010061889.1:0-26245 GCA_036873735.1 Pouteria campechiana | reverse complement strand
CCCTTGGATTGAAATAATTAAGGTTTTGCTTGTGATATAGTTATGTGATTTTTGAGGATAGAGTGTATCCTCTAATTTTGTTTAGAAATAGAGTTTGTATATTATACAATTATGAATAAGATAATAGATACGCAATGTTAAGAATCATCTAGTGGAATAGAAAGAATCATGTGTTATGTTTTAATGTTGGGAAAGATTATGTATGTTCTGAATGTGATGATTATATAGGTTATGAGTGTGATATGTGACTGGAATGATTGGTTATTTTGAATTTGAATCTTGATATCTATGGGTTGTTCATTGTTTATTATTTGTAACTACTTACTAAGTTGCCTAGACTCTCACCTTTTTGTTTAAATTTTTAGTTGGCGAGTCAAGGAAAGGATATATGAGAAAGACTAAAGACATTTGATGATATGGTAAAATGTTGGGATTGGAATCCGATTGTAAATTTGTATAAATGTGAATTTGTATAATTGTATTAAATTCTAGATTATGCATATTGTTGTAAAATGACATTTCATTAGATTAGAAAAATGTATATAATATTGATATAAATTTATTTATTGCCATCATGGGACAAAGCAAGTTTTGCATTGTGGGTAGGTTGGGCTAGTTTCATAATTTATGATTCGATTGATAATTTTAAAATTGTAGTTTTAATTATGATTTGAAATTATGAATATTGATATTTAGAAATTCATTCGATATATATGTATATCAAGTGTTGAGCTTGATATTATCAAGGGAAACTCTGCCAAATTTGTGATAGAAATCCCATTAAAAATTTGTAAATTTGTAAGGGAAATAATGAAAAGTAAAGGTGTGATAAAATGTGATCCGATCACCCCCACCCTAAAAGTGAGGAAGTTGTAGAAACAATAAAGGCAAATAACGTAGGTCATGCCTTGAAAGGCAAGGCATGACAAGTAGGTACCAGGGAAGGGCCGAACCACTATAAAAATACCTTCCCCCCCGTTTCTTCGCTTGAGCCATCATTTGTAACGGACGAATAGTTAGAGTCAGTATGGTTGGCTGGCCACACTCTATAACTATTATTATATATTGTTCGTAGATGGATTAAAACATAACTTATTAAGTGTTAGTCAATTTTGTGATAGTAGTTACAATGTTGTGTTTGAATCCCATGAATGTTTTAGAATGATTTTAGTGATTCTATTATAGTTTATGGCAAAAGACATCGAAATGTGTATTTGGTTAACCTATGTGAATTTTGGCTAAATGTCCTACTATTGAAAATAATGACTCCTTATTGTGACATAGAAGATAAAGTCATGCAAATAAATATTCAATAAAAAAAGATGTATAACAAAGATTTGGTTGTTAGCTTACCTAAACTAAAAATTGACAAAGACCAAATATGTGATGCTTGCTTAAGAGGTAAACAATTGAGGAATCTTTTAAATCTCAAAGGAAACTATACATAACTAGACATCTTCAATTGTTACACATAGACTTGATTAGACTGACAAGAACAAGGAGCCTAGGTAGGAAACATTATGTATATGTAATTGAGGATTATTATTCATGATTCACATGGATAATGTTTCTATAATCCAATGATGAGGTTTTTTTAATGAACAAAACAATTATATCCTTTCTATACAAAGTGATCATGGTGTAGAATTTGAAAACCATTAATTTATTACTTTTTTTGAAGCAAATGATATTCTTCATACATTTTCTGTACCAAGAATATTGCAACAAAATGGATTTACCAAAAGAAAGAATAGAACCTTACAAAACATGGCAAGGACTATGATGAGTAGATACAACTACCACAATACTTTTAGGCTGAGGCTATGAACATAGCATGTTACATTAGAAACTTATTTATTCTAGGTCTTTACTAAACAAAACTCCATTTGAATTGTATTATAATACAAAACTAAATATATCTCATTTTGGCTATAGATGCTCTATCCTTAATAATGGAAAAGAAATTTTGGGTAAATTTAATGAAAAATCAAATGAATAAATTTTTCTTAGGTATTCCATTGTAAATAAGTCATTTAGAGTTTACAATAATAGAATTAGAATTGTAAAAGAGTCAATTCATGTTAAGCTTGATGAGACCACAAACCCCATGAAGAGGTATAGTAATTTTAATGATGAAGTAGATGAATTGATCAAATCTACAGAGAAAATAAAGATGAGAAGCCAAAACAAAGACACTCCGCAAATAGAGTAAAAAATGGATGAAGTAGAGACTCAAGATGATGATAAATTTGAACTATTCACAAATGAGATAAATGAAGAAGATAGTTATTTTCACCTAAAAATTGGAGGTTCATGCATGCTTATCCTAGAAACCAAGTGTCACACCCCTCCTTCCGAAGCGCGACGTTCATCATTATCCTTTATTTTCACTACAATTTTCTCACTTTTAGGGTAGGGGTGCTTGGATCCCTTTCTAGTACACCTTGCCCTGAGGTCTATATACTTTACTATTTCCCCTATAAATTCCCCATTTAAGGAAATAATTTGGAAAAATTTTGGCAAAGTCTGCCCTATATTATCAATATTTAAAACCTGATATAAAATCATTCAAACTCATAATTTCTAAATATCAATGTTCATAATTCTAAATCATAAATAAAACTACAATTTCAACAATTATCATCATTCTGTCATAATTAACTTCACTAACCCAACTTACCCATAGCCCAGAACCTACATCACCTCATGATAGTAATAACCATAGTCCATATCCATAATATACTTTTTCTACTATATGACATGTCATTTCACTACAATATACATCATTGACACTTTAATACAATTATACGGCTTCATATTAATACAATTTACTAATATACAATTATACAAAGGGATTCCAATCCCAATATTCAAGCATACCATCCAAAGGTCTTTAGTTATTCTTCTATATCCTTTGTCTAACCTGTCAGTTAAAAATTTAAATAAGAAGTCATGACTCCAGGCAACTCAATAAGTAGACAATTGTAATAAACAATAATTAACACACCACTAGCACATTTCATCTCAAACAATCGATATTCATCATTAGAAATAATCATAAATGAATATATGTTCATCAATTAATACCAATAAAGAAATCCTTGTCATTTCCATCCAAACAATCAATCTCATATCAAATCAACTTCAAATCAAATGTTCAACAAAATGGTATTCTCTATCCCTCATATTGGATATCCATATCAACCCAAAACATCAAATATTTCAATCCAAGGGATACTTAGTATCCCTAACAAACCAAACGACATTAATTTTAAACAAATATGAGATATTCACTATCCCTAATTAAACATACATGTCCAAATTCATACAAATGGGCTAATACCCATGCATTCAAAAAAATATGCTTGAAATTTTAAACAAAGGGATAAACATTATCCGTAACAATCCAGTGTAAACAAATGCCTACTTACCTCAAGCCTTTGGCTCCAAACCATATCTCTCCAGCTTTATACCTTTTAATCATTCTCAGATCATCCTGTATAGAGCAATAATCTCATTCATTTACAAACATAACTCTAACTAATTCATTTTAAATCAATGGATCAAATATTATGATTAATTTATTACTAATTCCTTATACTTCTCAAATGCATAATTGCATACTTATCAATATTGAAAGCCAACCTATTCAACATTTATTTAACCTTTACAATGTGCCATTTAACTTTAAGTACATACCAAATGACTAGTCATTCCTTCCCTTCTATATGGGTCTTAAAGTTATAATCAAACTCAATTTGTCTCTCATTGGGACATTTGTCAAATGGCTAATAAGCACAATGTAAATCACAATGTCTCAGCAAGAGTTCTTAAGGAATTCCATTTTCAACCATATGCAATCATCATAGAGTATATAACCAATATGCAATTAATTTCAATAACAATCTAATTAGATATTTAATTCAATTGATTTGTGGCTCACATGGCCCAAACACAAAAACCCTCTTTAACCCCTAACTAGGGCATGAGCAATTATTTGGTTTTATTGGTCCAAATTGACCTAAACAAGCCTTAGAACATCATAATCATGCATTTAATCATTTACCCCATGATCAATAGAATATAAATCATAAAATGCCCAAATTTCACATATCATTACATGCCTACCTAAAATAAGAATGGCCAAGAGAAGCTAAATCTGGAAGTGAAGCAGTCACTACGACTGAACGAACAAATATGAAAATCACATATGTGTTACATCAGTACTTCTGCTTAGCTTATTAATTTTTATTTGACCATAATTTTTATATGCTTAATTCACTCCTCACATCTTGAGCTATCTACTACATGGGACCAACAAGTGTGATGTTCTTCTTTTGTTTCACATTTATCTATTAGAGGTGACAAACAAATTCGACTTTGTCTTACTCGAATAGATGAAGTGTAATATTTATCTAAAGTAAGTGACAAATGAAATCTGCTATAGTTTATCTTAGACGAATCACTTTGCACTTCATCTATAGGTTTGTCTGTAGTAAGTTGCAGATGAATGTGCCTTTTTTTTTAAGTTCATTTATCCAACCAGCTACTTTGTCTGTGCAGCTTCATCTATCCTTACTATGTAGCTTCTACTTTATCTTCCACTTTATTTGTCACTTTTTCTGAAGTAAGTAACAGACGAATTTAATCAGCAGACAAAGTTGGGTTCTTCATTGTTTCAACATTCTTTGAGCACCAAAGGGAGTTCATCTCTGCAACTTCTTACTTTCTTCAATCTTGATTTGTTTATCTTAGCTTAGCTGAAGTTGCACTCATTTGTCTATTTATATTACCTTTTATTCTTAAATGACTCTATTCTTCTAACTTTGTTAGTCAAACAAAGTTATCTTTGCTTTGTGCATGATTGTCTGGGTGGCTGTTCTTTATTTCTTCATTTTTCTGAGTGCTTGATGGGATTACTTCTTCTTACTTTATCTTAGATAAATTTTATCTGTTTGGTGTAGACAATTCAAATTTCTTTGAATAAATTTATTCTCTTTGACCATGGCTTCATCTTTAATTGCTTTTATCTTTCATTTGTCTATGGAAGTTTCTCTTTGAGGTCAACAAACAAAGAAGACTTCTTGTAACTTGTCTTTGAAGCCTTGTCTCCTTCTTCTTCATTCGTGATCTTCAGCAGTTTAATCCTTTTGGAATGTAGAAGATAGTTATGGTAGTTGGTTGTAGACAATTGTAATCCTGGACTTAAAATTTTTTCTGCACTTACTACATTGTTAGCTTTCAGATATATTATTAGAATGTATTTTATCTTCATGTAATTCTAACATGTTGTAGAGTAAGGATAATATATATCTCTATTAAGTACATAATGTGAAAGCTTAAGTAGATAATTGCTTAGTATAATTCAACAAATTAATGCATTAATGAATGTTCAATAATGTTAAGTGCACCATAAAGTAAAAGTTGTATGCTCGTATAAATAAATATTCATGGTTATGTATTCATATTAATTAACATTTATCAAATCATAATTATGCTTATGCATATAATTGTTAGATATTTAAGCACACATATATCTTATCTTAATACAAGTTTTGTTATCATCAAAATTATAGATAGTAATACTTACACTTTTCACTTCTCAATGTTATGATTACTTTTGCTTGCTCTGGCTAGCTAGGCAACTTTCCACGTGTGTGGCTTTGTATAGCTTATGCAATTTATCCCAGACATGTCTCTATCTTCTTCATGGATGCCTCCATGTTATTGAATCTTGAATCAATATTTTGGAACTTAGTTGCATTGTTCTAAAACTGAGTCTATGCAGCTTGAATGAAACTGTGCATGGTTTTTTCAAGAGCAGGCTTCTTTGGTTGTGGTTGAAAAGAAGTTCCAGCTTGATTTTGATTTTTGTCATTGTTTCAAGAAAAGTTTGAATGATTTCTTCAACCAAGATTATAAGAATTTGAATAAGGGTCATTACATGGTTGCTGATCTAATTGTAGAAATTCATTGCATTTGCTTACTCTGCATCACCTATAAAGTGTTCATTTGAAGGGAAAATGTTAGGTGAGTGACTTGAAATACCATAAAAAGAATAAACTTGTTAAGTCTAACCCCTTTACTAAGCTTGATTTTGATCATAATAGAATTACAATAGTGCTCCCAGTACTCTTCTAGATACACTCTAGGGGTTGTAACTAGTGCTTCCAGCACTCTTCTGGATTTCAGCTCTAAGGGGCATAAACTAGTGCCCTAAGCACTCTTCTGGAGAGAGAGATTACTCAATTAAGCCCTTTTTCCTTTTCCTTTTTCTCTCTACTTCCTCATCCTTCTTTGTTGTCTCTACAATACCTTTATACTGGTTTGAAACTTGTAGTCGTTGGAGGTAGATGGCTTCCATTAAACATTGAAGACCATTTTGAATTTTCTCCCATTGAAAAGTTGTCTTCTAATTAAGTTGTAGAAGCTGGAAAGCCTGTAACGCCAACCTTGAAGAAGATGCATTTCTCATTTTGACAAATATCAGACGAGGAGATACTGCATAACTGACTCATTCATTATTTTGGAAAGCGGCTCATTAACTATGAAGAGATGTAGCTTCTGAGAGTAGAATCATTGACTGAATGGAAACTGCTACTCTTTGAATTTTTTCCATCTTTAGCTAAGTTACTTTATCTGGAGTTAATATACTTTGCTCATCTGAAGGTTTGTCCGAGGAGTCCAACCAGCATTACCCAAGGAAAGTAGTTTCTTCTCGTGATGATTTGTTCAAGTGATTTAGCCACAATTTGTTTGAGGAGCTTCAGTTTGTCTCAAGTTAGTAGTGGAAAAATTGGCTCTGAGTATAGTCGCATGATGGAGATGACTAGTTCATCCAACCAGCTACTTTGTTTGTGGAGATTCGTCCGAGTCTACTATGGTGCATCTTACTTTGTCCAAAGTTAGTTCTAGAAAAATTTAGTTACACAGTAGTCTACTTTGTCCAAGTGACGTTTTCCAAGTACACTATAGCACATTTAATTCATCCAGGGATTCTGTAATGTTCTTGATTTGTCTGTAGATAGTCTTGGACGAATTTAGTCATGCAATGAAGTCCACTTTGTCCAAAAAACTTTGTTCGTGTATGCTATAACACTTTTACGTTGTTCAATGACTTTATAATGTTCTTACATCATCTTAAGTAAGTCTAGGACAAATTGAGACTTCATTGGAGTGAAGATGAATGACTGGCGTTTAACTCCTTTAGTTTTGAGTTCATCCGTAGAAGAGTAGCAAATCTGTTACTGACGTTTTTTAGGCCAGGTTGTGCTTTTGTTATCTGATTTTGTCTTTTGGTCATGGTCAAATGCTGAGTTTGTTTGACTTTTTCCAGAGAGGATTTCTACCACAATTTAAACGTCGTCCACGATATTTAGTCACTTTGAAGATCTTGGACGATATAACTTCAAACATGTTCTTGATATCTTTTCAAAGTTTCAGTGTCATTCTTTCTTTGAGAGCTTAAATCTTCTTTCAGTGTAGTGGTTCTTATTTCTTGTATGCGATATCCAATATAATTGGGTTGTTTCTTTATATATCTTTTATATTTTTTTTTACAATACCTAGGAACACAACTATCAGTACCTTAAGTGTTCACTCATATATTATTGCTTATCATTAAAACTTGGTTGTTTGGCTGTTTACTATATTTATCTTTTAGTTCAAAATTTTTCCCCCTTTTGATGATGATAAATTATTTGAGGAAAATACCTCTCAAGAGGGTAGGAATGTGCAAGGAAATTTGTGACATGACTTTTTATCTTGGCTCCCTTGACTAAGTGCATATTAATCTTGATGATCTCTAACTGCCCCTGAATAAATGTATCCTAAACTATTTCACCTTATTTCTCCCCCTTTTTGTCAGAATCAAAAGGATAATACTTTTCAAAATAAAGAGGCAATATTCAAAAGTAGATAAATAAAAAACACACAATTCATTGATGTGTGAAATATACATTATGTGATAAGAGACATCATTGAATACAAAATAACGCTGAGATTAAAAAAAGGTTTTTAGCAGATTATCCATTGCTTTTTTGTAGCACAGAACAAGTCTTGTAGTCAACAATTTTGATTCAAAATTGAAACTCAAGATCTACCAAGCATGGATAAAGGGGGAGTTTTGCCTTGAGCAGTGCTAGAGCATTGGCTTTTATCCTCCTGTTGTACAGATTGTGGCCTATGAAGGTGGTATTGATGTATCTATAGCCATGTGAGGGGTCAGTAGTTGGGGTGTTAAAAGTGTGGTAATATTTGGAAAATTTTTCATAAATCATCACTTGGGGGTAGAATTTACATGAATGTATTAATAGATTAAGTGGAAAAGAGGTGTGTTATGGGTATAAAGTGAATTATATGACTTCGAGAGGAATTTTAGTAATTTTACTATATCTATAAATGGGGATGACTAGAGGTAAAGAAAAATTTTGCTTCATTATGCATAAAAATGAAGGGATAAATTCTGAAAAAGTGGTTATATGATAAGCATGCTTAAAACCCCATGTATTGGATGTGTATTTGCTACAAATTATACTGCAAGTGCAGGGCATCAAGTTTTATAATATAGTAGTAAGAAAATATCATCTCCATAGGGATTGTGTATTCCAATTGATCACTATCTATTGCAAAGAATAATCCTGATTTTATTTGGAAAATCAAGTAATGTGAAATTGAATAAGAGATAGAAAAAATAGGTTCTTGGTGGGAAGAAATCAAGGTATAGAACCATTTAAAGGATTGACTTTACTTGTGCTTCAATCATGGTTTCTTCAACTTATTATGTATTGATTGTTTTTATCAATTTATGGATCAAAAATCCCAATGCACTTAACCCCCTCTTCCAAGCGCCAGGCTAAGTACGTATTCTCAATATCCCAATTTTGATTTCCCTATAAAAATTAGAATATTAAGAATGTATTAAGACTTATGGTTCCTTTGAATAATCTCACATAACCCAGAAGCTTTCCCAAGTCATCTAGCATTAGATGTCATGATATTTAGATCCCCTCCAGAATTAACTCTCCCGAGTGTTAATCCAAAATACAATATCATTCAACAAATGGCTAGTAGATTGAAAGCATTAATCACACAACATCACGAATAAATGCATAAAGCATACTCAATAGCATAGCTCATTGATTAAAACCATGACTTCAACACAAGATCCATCTCTCCTCTAGAAAGAAGAGTTTAGCTACTCATAATGAAATGAGAATCCATAAAACATTTATATATTATTATCAAAATTTGGATTCTAAATTTAATCCAAGTTACAAATGATGAATAAGAGGTAAAATGCCAAAGAAATGAGGATTTAAGTAATAGAAAACTCTTCCAGGGGGTGCTTGGCTTGGGTTGTAGCTTGAAGCTTTTTTCTCCCCAAACATTGCTCTAAGGATCTCTAAAATTGTTTCCTAAACTCACACAAATGTCATCTAGGGTGACCTTTCTTTACTTTTATACTTCTTCTCATGAAGATTTGTCATTTTGCAACATTTCCAAGCAATTCTAGAAAACCTGTCATCATTCCCAAGCAATCTCAAAAAATTTAGAATCTTGTCTCCAGCTTCAGTGCTGCAGCATCAAAAATGGATGTTGCGGCATCAAAATGCACTTTGCCTTGATTCTGGATGGATGCTACAACATCAACATTGCTGGAACATCACTCTTTCTTTGGTCAAGAAGGATGCTGCGACACGAGAAAATGATGTTGCGGCATCAGCACTATTGGAAAAATTGATTCTGCCTTGAGTTTGTATTGATGTTGCAACGTCAAAAGTGATGCTTCGGGAACAATGCTGCTGGAAACTTGTGTCTCTCCTCAATTATGGAAGGATGTTGCAGCATCAAGAAGTGATGCTGCATCATCAAAGCTGCTAGACTGAGGGGTTTAGCTTGAGCCTGTATGGATGTTACAGCATCACAAAGTGATGCTACAGCATCATAATTGTTGTCTTCAAAACTCCAATGCCGTGACAACAAAAGTGGACTCTGCAACATCATGCTGTTGGCCTTTAATTTCTTCCCTTTTTCAGCAACTTGTTCATCATTCTAATTTGTTCACTTTACTCCTTTTTCTTATTCATGTTTTGTGTGTATTTTTCTTCTTTTATGCATTCATGTGCCTATGATCAAACGTAAACATATAAACCATAGATACACCTAGAAAAACTCAAGAACATATCAAAAGTTGGCTAATTCAAAAGCAATATAAGTGAATATAATTCACTTATCAAGCACCCTCAAACTTAGCTTTTGATCATTCTTGAGCAAAATAAAATGTGACATACTTTTGCTGAAAACAAAAAATACATTAATTAGGTTCATCATTAAAATACCTCAATAGAGTCAACATGGCCGAGAAGAAAATTTTAGATTATCATATATATATCTAACCTTTCTACTTGAACCTTATCCTCTCTACTTTAGATTCCAAGTGCAAGTGCAACAATGTGGCCATTCCCATCTATCCCATTTCATGCTTAGTTTTATTCTAGGAGCCAAGTATTACATATTTAGTGTAAACTCTACGAACTCATAACTTAAGAAATGAGACTACAATAGATTAGTGAATAATGTTTACCCTCATTTATTTTCTTCATTACACTACTTGTTTTCCTTTTTATGGGCTGTATTACTATCACACTGATCACAGTTGTCTTTTTTTGCACTTTGTTTTTCTTTTTTTTGTCAAATGTGATCCCCCAATTCTTGTACTATATTACTACCATACCCTCAAACTTATCTTCTTTTTGGTTCATGAGATGTGATCCCCCCAAATAAATGATGAATTTAATGTTAGTCTCAAGCACTAATAGTAATGAGTTCTAGAGTTCAAACTAAGTCCTGCATACTTGGTTGCCTAAACTGTTGCTAAGTACTCAATGGATTCAAGAAGCAGCTATATGATAGATGTGTATATTGAATCTAAAGTAGTTTAGATATGTGATCATGTCAAATGTATAGATAATGATGATATTCATAATTTTCATCCTGGCCATTGTTGTGTATCTTTTACTTATCATGGGTTTTCTACTATGATCTTGACCAATGTTCAAAACAAATATATTTTTTAAATCAAAATATGACCACAATCACTTAGAACAGCTAAATAGAATTATTGAAGCAAAACACACAAAAATTGAACAAAGCTATACACACAAAAACAACAACCAAACAAAGCATTAAAGTAAACACATGACTACCATCACACATAACAAAACTAAGCACATAATCGCAAATCTCCTCCAAACTTAAAGCAAGACATTGTCCTCAATGTATGTAAAACATAAAGCACAAAAACTTCCCTGGCTTGTGTCCTCAATGGAATCAATCATCATTGTCAATATCATCATCTTCTTTAGTTTTTGATTCAAGTTCACCTTCAGACTCATCATCAGCTGCTTTGTCGGTGCCACTATCATGTGCATCTTCAGCTGGTGGGTAGGAGAGGAAAACTTGAGGCGAAGAAAACTAAACTGGATTGCCCGATAGAGTGGGCATCTCTGAGGCTAATGCAAAGTGGCACTGCATCAAATGATTGTACTGCTAATCATTTCTAGCTGCCATCCGATCAATGCACTAAGTAAGCTATTGAATTGCATCTTGGAAATTGGAAGGGGTAGCCGCAAAGCTAGTAGATGGTGGACTAGTTCCCCATCATGTAGTGCTTGTGTTGGGGCCTTGGATAGGATGGTCATCCTAGGGTGATGGCTGGCTTGGGGTGTTGAATTTCCTCAGATGGGCTAGTAGCCAATCCTGCCTAGAAGCATAGGTCATAGATCAATGAAGAGTGACCAAACTGCCTGGAGTACCTCTTGCCATATGCAGTATTGATGCTTCAATGATTTTGCCCACATCAATAGACAATTTGTTCTATATGGCATAATTGAGTACCGCTCTATCCTTGGAAACTTTTGAAACATGGTTAGAGGGTAGCAGTCTAGTAGAAATGAAATAATGCCACATCTTTACATTTATGTGTAAACTGGATTATGGAAATCTGATCACTCCATGCTTGGATCTTTTCCATTCAGTGTCATGCTCTGCAAGAGACAAAAGTAACTCTTCATAGTTTGGACCACTTTCTTTGAGCCTTGAGTAATCATTAGCTAGTATATCTGGCAATTAGTATATACGATTAATAGTGGTTCGATTAAATGGAACCCATTCGCCTATTACTAATGTCTTGTAGACAACGGGAATAAGAGCGGCACTTGGTCACATTACAAATTCACCCCATTGCCTCTGCTCGATGATAGCATGAACACTTTTCACAGGATTATCAATACCCCTCTCTTTGATACACATCTTATGTACTATGGAATTACTATACCTTTTTTTAGCTTCTGGACTTACAAAGGTTGGTTTGATTGGGGATCTTGATTCGGCACTTCTCTTCCTTTTAGATGGACTTGCAGTGATAGTTTTCTTTCCTCTTGGAGGCATAGTGAAATGGAATGAAAGAGAGAGAATAGAGTTAAATGTACAAATGCTCCACTAATAGCAAGCAATTGCCCCAAACCTCCAAATGTAACCAACAATTTTTCGATGCAATGACAACTACCCAACACAAGACTTGCTTCAATGAAGACTGTCCACAAACACTTGGACAAGCACTATTCCAATGAGTTTTCACAAGCTATCTATCTCAGATTCCTTGGTGGCATGAACAAACAATGCAATGGAATGTAGAAATGTCCCACAAATTAACACATAGAAAAATCCCATTTTTGCTTAGGATTTTTGTCAAACAGTTGAGATGTGGCACCAAACTTGATCACATACAACACATGTGATTCCCCAATTCATAATGCACCTCTTCCCAATGGTTTCTAGCATGTGCACGCTACACAACAACTATGAGAAGCATTTCACATGAGAGGCGATACCTTTCCCAACATTTCTTCAAACACTCACAATGCATAAGCCTCTTTTCTCCACTAATGACCAAAGAACCAAAGTCTTCTTCCTTTAGGCAAGCAACCAAGGGGGAAATGAAACTTCTTGAGTGGAAATCAACTTACTTGAAGCCCATAGCTCTCTCAAGCTTGCATGATGGAGTGATGATGGAGATTGGGGCTGCCATGGATATGTCGTGGTGAGGTAAGTTTCGAAATAGAAGTAGGTGTGGTTTAGAATGGTGATGGCGATGGATTTTTGATGGGAGAGAAGAAACAGAAGGACAAATTAATGGAGGGAGTTGGAAGGGATGAGAGAGGGTGCATTTTTTTTTTTTTTGCTTTAGGGTTTGGAGGGGAGAAGGATGAAATGAAAGATGAGTGGGGGGATGGTTTGGTGCCGCAACATCAAAACCTTTAAATCTTTGCACTATTTGCATGTGTGAGAACTTGAAGGGATGTGCCGCAGCATCATGGTTTGATGGCGCAACATGGTACCATGCTATTTTGCTGTGTGTTCATTGTGCTAAAGATGGTGCCGCAACATTCTTTGTGGATGCCACAACATCAAACATGCTGCCTGTCGGTTCTGTCTTAGTGTGCAAACTTGTGTTGTGGCAGGATGTTGAATTACTGCAACATCACACCCACTGACTTATTTATCCTCCGCCTACTTGAAAAGGTGCCGCAGTAGCATGGTGGTGATGCCATAGCATCAAACTTGCTGATTCCCTTCTGCTCGGCCTAGTTGAAGTGATGCTACAGCATCGTGTTTTGATGCCGTAGCGTCAAACACGTTGCCTCCTTTGCATTCCCCATGTATGAAATGATGTCGTGGCATGATTGTTGTGTGCCGTAGCACTTAACTCTCTTACTCCCAGCAAGTTGTTGTGACGAATAGGGATGTTGCAACATCCTTTTTGTGTGCTACGGCATGAAACTTGCTAGTTGACTTTTGTGATTCAATTTCATTCTTTTCCACAATGGCTATTTTTGGATGAAAATCTGATATTTTCTTGGTAAATATGGATTCCTTAATAAATGCCTTAACCTGCCAAACACCACGATTATTCAAATTAACAACGTAAGTTTATTGCAATTATAAGAAAGAAAATAAAAGTGCATTTTCAAAAGAAATTGCTAATCTTAACCAACTCAAGGTAATTGAATGAAAGTAAAGCTGAGAGAACTTGGGTTACCTCCCAGGAAGTGCTTTGTTTATAGTCTCAACCCAACTGTAGTCTCCCCTCTTTGAAATGAAATTTTGCTTTTGGTGCACCGGTTCTTTTAAACTTGGTATTATCTTATGAAATTCTTCTGGTGCACCTAGTTGATACAAATACTCAATTGCTTCAGAGTTTTCTATGAGTTTTCTTGAAAATTCTTCAATGATGTCATCCACCCCATCAATCTTGAAGCAATCATTATTCTCACTATGTAGCTTCATCTCCTTCCCTTCATGGTTTTGAACTTACAGTGGCTTTTCTTCCTCCATACCTGCAAAAGAAGAAGAACTAATCATTGGAGAGAATAAATTAGTGCCAAAAATTGCACATGTTAGAGATTTGGCCAATTGCTTCATATCCAAGTTAGCTCTAACTTCTTATATTGATGACTCTTCTTCCAATGGTTCCACCTTGTTGCTGAATTTCTCTTTTGATAACTCTTCAAAAGCCAAAACATGTTCCATGACTTCCCCAGTATCAACCATATCCTGACTTATGCGGTTTTCATTGCAATGTTCCAAAGGACATTGAACACTTTCATCATTAGCAGCAAAATCCTCCAAATCAGAAAAAGAATCAATGTTACTTGGAAAGGCACCTTTGTTTGGATTATTGATAGAGTTTGCAAGATGACCAATATGAGTTTCTAAAGACTTAATAGATGCATTAATATTTTCCATGTGCACCTCAATATTGTCAAGTCTTTCTTCATTCCAAGTGAATCTTGCTTGACTTTTTGTTACAAAGGTACTAATGAGATTTTCAAGTGATGGCTTCTTCTCAGTTGGTTGAGGTTGAAAACTAGCAATAAGGTTTATGACATTCCAAGGATTTTCATAGGATAGGTTCTCATGATCGTTGAATCCTAGATAATACATATGTTGTTCAATGGACCATTGGAAAGTGTTGAATGCCATGTCTTCAAGTAAAGGATTTAGCATGCACTATTAAGGAAGCAAAAAAATGGAAATTAAAGAAAAAGATCTAAGAAAAGAAATAAAATCCAAATTAAAACTAGAATTATCATGTAACAATATTAGTAACAAATTAAACTACACTAATCCTCAACAACGATGCTAAAAACTTGTTCGCTGCAAATTATACCACAAGTGCACGGCGTCAAGTTTTATAGTATAGTAGTAAGAAAGTATCATCTTCATTGGGATTGTGTATTCCAATTAATCACTATCTATTGCAATGATAATCTTGATTTTATTTGGAAAATCAAGTAATGTGAATTTGAATAAGAGATAGAAATAAACAGGTTCTTGGTGGGAAGAAATCAAGGTATAGAAACATCTAGAGGATTGACTTCACTTGTGCTTCAATCATGGTTTCTTCAACTTATTATGTATTGATTATTTTTATCAATTTATAGATCAAGAATCCCAATGCAGTTAACCCCCTCTTTCGAGTGCGAGGCTAAGCACCTATTCTCAATATCCTAATTTTGATATCCCTATAAAAATTAGAATATAATGAATGCATTAAGACTTATGGTTCCTTTAAATAATCTCACATAATCCAGAAGCTTTCCCAACTCATCTAGCATTACATGTCATGATATTTAGATCCCATCCAGAATTACCGCTCTTAAGTGTCAATCCGAAATGCAATATCATTAAACAAATGGCTAGTAGATTGAAAGCATTAATCACAACATCATGAATAAATGCATAAAGCATATTCAATAGCATAGCTCATTGATTAAAACTATGACTTCAACACAAGATCCATCTCTAGCTCTAGAAAGAGGAGTTTAGCTACTCATAATAAAATGAGAATCCATAAAATATTCATATATCATCATCAAAATTTGGTTATCAACTTTAATCCAAGTTACAGATGATGAATAAGATGTAAAACACCAAATAAATGAGGATTTAAGTGATAGCAAACTCTTCTAGGCGATGCTTGGCTTGGGTTGCAGCTTGAAGCTTCTTTCTCCCCAAAAGCCTCTCTAAGAATCTCTAAAAATGTTTCCCAGACTCACCAAAATGTCATCTAGGGTGACCTCTCTTTGCTTTTATACTTCTTCTGATGAAGATTTGTTGTTTTGCAATATTTCCAAGCAATTCCAGAAAATTCATCATCATTCCCAAGCAAACTTAGAAAATCTAGAATCTTATCTCCAGCTTCAGTGCTGCAGCATCAAAAATGGATGTTGCGGTATCAAAATGCACTTTCCCTTGATTCTGGATGGATGTTGTGACATCAATGTTGCTGGAACATCACCTTTTCTTTGATTAAGAAGGATGCTGCGGCACCAAAAAATGATGTTGTGACATCAATGCTACTGGAAAAATGGATTCTGCCTTTAGTTTGTATTGATGCTGCAGCAAGTGATGCTGCGACATCAAGAAGTGATGTTGCAGCATCAAAGCTACTAGACTGAGGGGTTTAGCTTGAGCCTATATGGATGTTGCGACATTGTAATTACTGCCTTCAAAACTCCAATGATGCAGCAACAAAAAAGGATGTTGTGGCATCATGTTGTTGACCTTCAATTTCTCCCTTTTTCAACAACTTGTTCATCATTCTAATTTGTTCACTTTGCTCCTTTTCCTTATTCATGTTTTATGTGTATTTTTCTTCTTGTGTGCATTCATGTGCCTATGATCAAACATAAACATATAAACCGTTAATACACCTAGAAAAACTCAAGAACATATCAAAAGTTGGCTAATTCAGATAAAATATAAGTGAATATAATTCACTTATCAATGTGATTTGACTTAATTAAAAGACATTATGGTATGTTTTAATGCTAAAATTATGTGGGAAATATTATGGTTAAAAAGGTTAAACATATGTGAGTGGAAAAGGATAGGATTGAAGTGGTGAAAAACCAAGAAAAAGGGGCTATGGCATTTGGCACTGCAGCGCCAAAAAGGGTTCTATAGAGCCAAGGCGAAATGGAGGCAAGGCAAGCAAGCATCAGCAAATTTGATGTTGCTGCATGGAATTCCACACTATGGTGTTGGCAGCAAGCATTATCAGTGGGTCAATTTTTAAGCCATTTTTCCATTCTGTTTTTATCCATTTAAACCCCATTCTGTTCTTCTCCTTCCCAGCGCCCAAATCCTATGGTTCCACCCCTTTTTCATGCAAATTTAGCTAAAGATTAACTTGTCTATAAAGGATAACCCATCAATATTACTTTCAAACCTAAGCTTCTTAGATGTGAGTGGTGAAAAGAGGAAGATAGCCATGGTTGTTGCAATCCATGGTGGGTTTAAGGAGTTTGAGGCTAGATTCATGTGGTAGGGAAGAGACCACACATGGAATTGAAGGTAATCCTCTTTGCTTTCTTTTAATTTAACATTTTTACATTCTTAAGCGTTCCACCTGTTTGTGTACCATAATATTTGGAGGAAGATGATGGGTGTTTGTTGTTAAAAACATGGGAGAAATGATTAATTCATGCTTAGTGATATTTTGGAACTTAATTGGACAAGAGAAATTATGGTTTATGTTAAGCTAGGGTTTTGTGAATAGTAAAATTTGAGAAAAAACCATGATTCATGTGTAATTGGCATGAAAGATAGGTTTAATTACCAATTTTTAACATTTTGAGGCTTATTGGTCCTGAGAAATTCCACTTTATGGTGATCTATGAGCTATTTGGAAATTTGGAAAAGATGTTTGTGCATAAACTAAGTCATGAATTATTTGGATTAAAGGCCTAGTTGGGTTGTTATTAAGGTTAATTATATATTGATGCTATTGTTTGATGAAGGCATATGATTAGAAGTGAAATTCTTTTAGACACTATGTTAAAATGTGTTAGATAGTTGATGAAATGCTTCCACAAGGAAGGAAATGTAATTGATTATTCTTGTTACAGGTTATAATTTGTTAGAACTGAGGCACTATGTATAGCTAATGAACGATAAAAGAATAATTCAAACTAAACAGCTTTATGAGTAAGGCTAGAGTATAGTTATATACTCATGGTATTTAGAAGTGTTATGTAAAATTGTGTTGTAATAAGAATTGTCTTTATGTGAGAACTTATGCAAAGTAAATTGAATATATGCGATATATGTAGGATTATTGAGCATGGGCAAGAAGTTGATTATTGAGCATGGGCAAGAAGTTAAGGAAATTAATAAGGATTTATGCAATGGCTCCTCATGCAAGTAAGTAGGCATTGTCTTTGCTAGATGCATGGATGGGGATAGTGAACATCCCATGTTTGAAATTCGGGCACATGTGTTTTGGTTGGTGATGGTTCAAATTATAATTCCTCACAAGTGTACGAACATATAGCAGATAGTGTCAAATGCAAGGGTCAATCCCACAAAGAATAGTTAAACCGACTTAATTAATTTTAGTTACTAAACTATCCTAGACTTAAAAGGAATGTATTTATAACAAAATAAACATGGAATAATGTTTAGTATAATGACAGAATTTCAGAAACTTCATGGAATGAAAGTAAATCAATGGCTACAAACAATGTAGGAAGATTCACAAGATACAAAAGTCTAGGGATCCGATTTCACTACTAGATGATACCTCTTTGCTAATGGAATGTTAGATTCAATGCCTCACTTGGGTTCATTCTTTCAAAAGTCAGATTATTACCGTTAGGTGTGTGGGTTCAAATCAAGTATTTTCACTCATTTAAATTACCTACAGTATGTAGCATAGTTGAGGTGAAAACCCATTAAGTTTAAGAACATAATAAACCAAAATAGAATGGTTTAGCATATGGTGTCTACCTTTACTATCTATCCTTTTCATTCAATGGAGCTCATGGCTTAGCATATGGTGTTTATCTTAACCATACTTGGATAATCAATTTAACTCATGATATTGGTGATCAAGCAATAAAATAAATTAAATCACTCTAAACAATTTCATACATGAAACAAGATCATGTAGTCATTAATAACCAACAATCCACACAACAAAGATTATCAAAAAGGGTTACATCTTCACCCTAGAAAAGGATGTTTAGTTCATAAGAAAAATCAAAACAACTCCTAGGATTATCACATGAAAAACATCCTTTCTTCCTCCTCTAGCTTACTTGCAATCTCCCCTTCTTCTCCACAAGAAAACTCCAAGAATTCGCCCTAAGAACACCTAGCAAGAGCTCTCAAAATGGAAGTGAAAAAGTAACTCTTAAAAACCCTAACTTTTCTGCTTAAAAACCCAGGCTATACACTTAGTAGAAAGCTGTTAAAATTCCGGGAGTCCCTGGTGCTGGTGACACCACCTTGTTGCCCGGGCAATGGTGGTATTTGATTCCGGGGCCGGTGGTGCCAGGTGGATTTTGACTTCATACTTTGATTTTTGAGCTCCTCATAGTTTTTATTCTTTTCCACTTTTTGAGCTTTATCTTTTCCTTCCATTTTCTCTTCTTTTCCATCTTCAAAATACCTAGAAAATTCAATAAATAAGTATACAATTCACCTAAAAGAAATAAGGATTTGCAAATAATTAAGCTTGAACATATAGAATGTAAATGAATGAAATTTACTCATCAAATACCCCAAACTTACTCATTTGCTCATCCTCAAGCAAAATAAAAACAAACAAACTCACAAAGGACACAACTATCATATAGTAAAAACACACAAACTTACCAAGAACACAATGAATATTGATCTCAGTTATTAATCAAAAACCTCATAAAATAAGCATAGTTAAGAAGAAACTATCAAGATATCACATCTTTTAATTTTAACCTGAGCCTTTTCCTTTCCACCTTAGATTCCATGTGCATGTGCAAAAATTACAATCATTTCAATCTATATGTTTTCACACTTAAATTCATTTTAATCAACTGAGTAATACATATTCAATGCAACCCTAAGAATTCACAAATTAAACCAAAGAGACTACTTTAGATGAGCATTTGATATTTTTATGGACTCTATTACTATCACATTCCTTATATATATACATTTAAATATGTTCCCCCCTATTCTTGGGTTGTATTACAATCACACCCTAAAACTTATTTTCTTTCTCATTCATAGAGACGTGATCCTTGCTTTTACTTGGATTGTATTACTATCACATCCCCAGCTTGGTTTCTTTCTCATTCATAGAGATGTGATCCCCCATATAAATAATGAGTTTTTACTCTTGTTTTTCTTTTATCTCATCTAATGCTTCTCTCAACATAGTCACAATGCATTCTAGAATTCAAATTGAACAATGCATACTTAGTCTCCTAAACTTATGCTAAGCATTCAAAGATTTCAAAAGACATGGCTAAGTTAATGTAATTAATGTGTGTAAGGAATCTATAGCAAATTAGACAAAAGATCAAATCAAGCATTACAGATAATAGTGATTTCTATCATTTTCAACTTCACTTGGGCTATTGTTAAATGTCACATACATGTCATTGATTTTATATCATGACCCTGATCAATGTTCAAAACACATAACTATCCAAACATAACTAAAATCAATTGAAGCACTCAACATAAACTAATTAGAAAAATTACAACAAAACATATAACAAAAACTAGACAAACTACAACAAAACATGAGTTAAGACAAACACATCCATAAACAAAATACTAACACTGCCAAACTTGAACACAAGATTGTCGTCAATGTAGAATAAAGTAATGGAAAACAAGGACTTCCCTAAAATGGATGGATCATTCGTCTGAGCTTTCACCTTCTATCCAACTCTCATATTCTTCTGGTAGATCAGAAAATGTTAGTGGATTGGGGAAGACAATGGAGCTGTCGCCTGGTGATATGTTGTAACTCAGGAGCATGGTAGTTAGAGCATTGCTGTGATCCATCATATATGTGAGCAATTGCTACTACTCCTTCATTATTTGCCTCTGATAAGATTGAACTCCCACTAGGCATATTTGCAAATCAAAAAGAGAAGGCATTTTAGAAAAAGCTTTCCTCGTGGGTCACTGTTGAGGAGAGCTTCATGGTGAAGATGAAGGATCTGCTCTTGTACTTCCACACGATGTCTTCTCAAAAGTTTCCATGACTACATTGTTGATTATCGGAAGAGGTTGTTGAAGTTCCGCTTTAGCAATGGGAGGAATTCCAGCCATGAGACACAACCTGTAGATGAGTGAAGGGTGTCCCAGCCCACTTAAGAGCCTCCCTGTAGTGAAAGAGATGGTGGAACGCTCGATAACTTGGCCCACATCAATGGACAACCCTATCTAAATAGCATAGTCGAAAAGAGCTCGCTCCCTTGTAACATCAAAATGTGATTTGAAGGTAACATTTTAGCTGAAGTGAAATAGTTCCACGCCTTACTTGTTGCCTCCAAATGCCCTCATGGAAAACTTATTACCTTATTGTTCTGAGTCTTCCACACGCTGCCTAATTGAGTAAGGTAATAAGATATGATGACATTATAGTGAGGTCCTTGTTCAATCCAAGCTAAATATTCATCCTCTTTGATGTCTGCCAGCTCATAAACTTGGTCAATAGAAAATTTGTCAAAAGGGACCATCTTCCCATGCACTAGTGCTTTAAGCTCTCTTGAGTTTGATTTGAACTATTCTCAGGCATTGACATAAAACACCCAAACTAGTGGCACCACTGCTACTTCTGGCTAACCTGTAAAGTGCATCCAATGCCAAGCTTGAATAAGATTGGCTTTTTTTAGAGGCATGGTGACCAAAAAATAAGGAAAGTAGTAGCATAACAACTTGGGCAACTAAAATGAAGCAAATTTACCAAGTTTCCTCTTAACCAAACCAGACAATTCCACTTCAACATGAAGTAACAACAAGCATTTATGCTTACACCTTAAAAAAAACTTCCCTTTCTTCACCAAGGCATTTCATCAAACATGTAGCATGCACTTTGAGTTTTCTCCAAGGATGCCTTGATAGGACCTCCAATTCAACTTCAAAATACACCCATTCCTTTCACATACACTCTTGCAATAATTACAAAAACAAAAACCACACACAAACTAGCTCAAGCAATTCATCAAACACTTTATGTGCATAATTTCAATAAAGCTCCAATACATAAAAACCCATCTCCAAATATCCTCAAACCACCACAAAAGCTATCCAATCCACTAAAAATACCAAGAGAAGAAGGATCGAGATGCAATAAGTAACTTACTTGTGATTCCAAGAAGATGTGCACAAAGTTGTCAAACCCAACTTGAGAAAATGGTGAAGAAGAAGATGAATAATGGAATGGTTGAGATGAATCTGAGGGAGATGGAAGAGAGAGAATGAATTATTGAGTTTTGGGATGATGGAATATGGTTTAGGGTTGTGAGGAGAGGCTTTGGAGAGAAGATGAGAGAGGGAGAGGAAAGGCTTGCGTGAAAGGGGAAAGTGAACGGGAGAGTGTATGGGTGGGATGGGTTTTAACATGGGACGGACGACTTGGCACTGGCGGCGCCACCACACTGCCTTCGCAGGGGTTTTGCAAGCAGACCCAGCATTGGGAGTGCCGGCTAGCTGCCTCCTCTTGTATCTTCTGATTTTCCAATGCTGGAGGCACCATATTACTACCTCCCAACATTTTTTTGTCAATTCTCCACTACATATCTATCACTCCCTTCTCAAAATTTAACTCATTTTGTTCACCAATTCCTTCTTTCATGAACTTAACCTGTCAATGAAAAAACAACAAAGTACTAAGTATAGACAATAAAAAAATATCAATGTAATCTAGCAATGTAATAATCAAAGCAAGTTTATTTAAACTAATGCAATTAACATGCTTTATTAATGTAAAAATATGCCTAAGAAATTAAAATAATTGAAAGATAAAACAGTATGGGTTGCATCCCAAGAAGCACTTTATTTAATGTTTGAGCAAGACTAACTCCCTTTTCTATAAATTTTCAATTTCCCAAGCTTCATTCAGCTAGGTTGGCGCATCCTCTCTATTGTATTTCTTAACACGATGACCATTAACTTTGAAAATGATCTCATCTCTCGGATTCTTCAATTCAACCGCTCCATGAGGAAACACTTGTGTGACAAGGAATGGATCGACCCAACGTGATTTTAGTTTTCCTAAAAGCAAATGTAAATGTAAGTCATAAAGTAGAACATCCATTCCAGGTTCAATGTGCCATTTATGAATAACATCATCATGATATTTCTTGGTTCACCCCTTGTAGATCTTGGCACTCTCATATGCCTCATTCCTCAGCTCCTCAAGTTCATGAATCAGAAGTTTCCTTTGCTCTTCTACCTTTTCCATATCATAATTCAGATGTTTAATAGCCCAGTGGTCCTTATGCTCCAACTCAAAAGGCAAATTGCAAGCTTTCCCAAAAAAAAAGTCTATATGGACTGATTCTAATTGGGGTCTTGAAAGCCATCCTATATGCCCACAAGGCATCATTCAGCTTCATTGCCCAGTCTTTCCTTGAAGTGTTCACGATCCTTTCTAGAATTACTTTTATCTATCTGTTGCTGACTACTACGTGCCTCGACATTTGTGGATGATAACGTGTTGCAACCCTGTGAGTGATGTTGTACTTTTTTAATTGAACTGCAAAAACCTTATTGCAGAAATGAGTTCCCCTATCACTAATGATTGCTTTTGGAGTGCCAAATCTGAAAAAATTCTTATCTTTCAAAAAAATCAGCATAACATTAGCATCATTAGTCTTAGTAGTCATAGCTTCAATCCACTTGGACACATACTCCATGGCAAACAAAATATACAGGTACCCATTGGATGGTGGGAATCGACCCATGAAATCAATGCCCCATACATCAAAAGGTTCAATAACAAGTTTTCTTGTAAGTGGCATCTCATCTTTCTTTTCAATTTTCCCTATTCTCTGGCATCTGTCACATATTTCATAAAAAGCATGAGTATCCTTAAAAATAGTTGGCCAATAAAATCTAGATTGAAAGACTTTGAGAGGAGTTTTCTTCTCTCCAAAATGCCCTACACAACTAAATGTGTGGCAATGTCTCAAAAAACTCTACTGCTTATCTTTCGAAACACAACGCCAAATGATTTGGTCTGGGAATATTTTGAATAAGACTGGGTCATCTTAGAAATAATGCCTTGCCATTGATAGCAACTTTCTTCTTACTTGTGAATTCAACAGAGGATTGAAAATTCCTTTAACTAAGTAATTTACAATATCAGCATACCAAGGTTCACTCCCCTTCACATAATACAATTGCTCATTAGGAAAGATTTCATTAATAAGAATGTTTTCCTTTCCTCTTTCTTGCTCGAAGTCAGTTCCTTCCACCAGTCTGGACAGATGATCTGCTACAACATTCTCACAGCCCTTCTTGTCCTTGATTGTTAGATCAAACTCTTGCAACAATAAAATCCACCTCATCAACCTAGGCTTGGCATCTTTCTTTGTTAGCACATATCTCAGTGCAGCATGATTTGAATAAATAATTAACTTCAAACTAATTAAGTAAGGATAAGTTTTTTCTAAAGCAAACACAATGGCAAGCAACTCTTTTTCAATGATAGAATAGTTCAATTGTACTTCATTTAGAGTCCTACTTGCATAATAAATACCATGAGGTAACTTGTCTACTCTCTATCCTAGGACAACACCGATAATAAAGTCTAATACACCACACATGAGTTCAAATAGAAGAAACCAATCAAGAACTGCTAAAATAGGAGCTGATGTCAATTTTTCTTTCAAAGTATCGAAGGCTACAAGGCACTCATCAAACTAGAAAGTTATATCCTTAGCTAGCAAGTTACAAAGTGGTTTAGAAATTTTTTAGAAATTCTTAATAAACCATCTATAAAAACATACATGACTAAGAAAGTTTCTAACTCCCTTGATTGAAATTGGTGGTGGCAACTTTGCAATCAATTGAATTTTTTCCTTATCTACCTCAATGCCTTTACTTGAGATAATATTCCCAAGCACAATTCCATGCTTCACTAAGAAGTGGCACTTCTCCCAACTTAGTGTCACATCTTTTAAGCACTAAACAAAAGTTATAAAGGCAATCATCAAATGAGTCTCCAAAAATAGAAAAATCATCCATAAACACCTCAATAAACTTTTCAATCATGTCAGAAAAGATGGACATCATACACCTTTGAAAAGTTGTAGGGGCATTGCACAAACCAAACGGCATCCTTCGATATGCAAATATTATGAATGGGTATGTAAAAGTGGTTTTCTCTTGATCTTTTAGGGCAATTGGAACTTGATTATAACCTGAAAAACCATGTAAAAAATAGTAGTAAGCATGACCTACTAACCTTCCAAACATTTGATCAATAAAAGGAAGGGGAAAGTGATCTTTTCTTGTGACTGCATTGAGTTTCCTGTAGACAATGCACATTCGCCACCCTATATTCATTCACATTGGCACCAATTCATCATTGTTATTTTTAACAACAGAAATACCAGACTTCTTCGGCACCACATGCACTGGACTTACCCATTTGCTGTTAATAATTGGATAGATAATACCTGCATCCAATAATTTGATCACCTCTACTCTCATATCTTTTTTTATATGTGGGTTAAGTCTCCTTTGAGCTTCTCCAAAAGTCTTTGCATCATCTTCTAGTAAAATTTTGTGCATGCACAGAATGGGGCTAATTCCCTTAATGTCTGCAAAGGTCCACCCTTGTCATGCCTCACCTCCGAGGTAAGACTTACCCTTTTTGCACTATATTTCACCTTGATTTGCCTACTTTTAGGGTGGGGTGCTTTGCCCTAAATTCGGCAGAGCCTCCTCTAAGTTTCATCCATTCAAACCTGTATAATATTTATCAAATAAAATAAAATAATAACAAAAACTCTAAAATACACACCCACAGCCCAAAATCGGTTTGAATCATTATGGCAATATAGCAAATTGGGATCATATCATTCTAATACAACATTAATTACACCAATGTATGACATTCAATACATTTGATCATACATTAATTAAAATATTTACACTATAATTATACAAACCCAATTAAATTATAATTATACATCACTTGAAGATTTTGAATCTAAATATAAAATTACATACAATTTCAATTCTAAATTTTCTCATCACAAAAATAATGTCTTCAAATCGTGCTCACAAGTTCCAACTCTCAGTTGGAGTTCTTTACCTGTCTTGTCAGCTAAAAAAATAAATAAGAAGGCATGAGTCTGGGCAACTCAGTAAGCAGGCATGATTC
>JAYJMB010061878.1:0-26251 GCA_036873735.1 Pouteria campechiana | reverse complement strand
TGCAATTATTTGAGATTGAATTGATAATGTAAATGAGGGTTTCATGAGTATAGATTTTGATTATTTGGATATGAAATAATGTGTTGGTTATGAACAAGTTATTTTAATTCATTATTATTTTTGAATCATGCATGCTTACTGAGTTGCCCGGACTCACGTCTTCTTATTTACATTTTTAGCTAGCAGGTTAAGTAAAGAATTTCAACTGTGAGTTAGAACTGAGAAGCAAGATTTGAAGACAAATTAAGTATTAATATAATGAGTTGCAATTGAAAATTTTAAGAGTATTTGTATGTTTGTATTCATGAGATCTCAAATGGTGTATAAGTGGTGTAAAGGCATGGATTAGTGAATTATTTGTCATAGTGTAAATGAAATTGTATAATTAGAAAGATGTGGATTGCCATCATGATTCGAGCCAATCTTGAGCTGTGGGAGTGTGGGTGTGTGTTTTAGAGTTTATGTTATTATTTTGTTTTATTTGATAAATATTGTATAGGTTTGAACAGATGAAATTCAGAGGAGGCTCTGCCAGATTTTTGGGCAGAGCACCCCAACCTAAAAGTGGGCAAATTACACCCCTCCTTAAGCCTTAAACTTGGTAATTTCAAGTCAAATACCATGAGTTACAACCTTATACATAGCATGCATGTTTTGTTAGCCTTTCTTCAGCCAATGCAGTCTATAAACCTTTAGCAGTTCAATTCATACTAGGGTTTACTCAATTACCCTATTTAAATCTCTATTAGGGGATACTTAATGGTTCAATAACAATGACAATGATATTGCCCCATTCTTAATGTTGTTTCATCGAACACCTAATATGCAACTTCCAGATTTCATATTCCTAGCCACAAGCCACTTAGAGTTTCTTTCCCTAATGATAAATAAACATGTTTTAGCATGAATTCTATCTTAATTATGGATCACAACACCCAATTCCCCAATACAATCTATCACAATTTTATCTTTTGGCAAGCAAGGGGCTTGCAGCATGATAATGTTTAATACAACAAGTAGGGAAGACTTGCTAGGTCTGTAAGAGTTGTTAGTGAGCTCAAAAAACCAACATGCATTTTGATCAATGTGTTGACGAAGTGTTAGTGGAACTTGAGTGTAATAAGAACGATTGACTCAGAGAAGTGGAATATGAACCCTACATAGGCCAAACCACTATAAAAACATGTGTTCAAGTGTGTTGTGTGATTCTCTTGTTTTTATTTCAGCACCATTATCTTTAATCTGGCAAATTTTTTAGACACTCAACTCAACTCCCCCCTCTTGAGCAACAATAAGTAAGGGACAGATGAGTTTATAATATACCATATTTTAATACCCAAATTCACATATTTTGGAACCTCATTTAACATGTTTTGTTTGGTTTGTAACTACATTTGATGAAATATTATATTTAATAGAGTTATTTGGTTTTTCAGTCAACAAATCATGTCGAAAAGAAGTTGAATGTGAATAAGCATTACTTTGATGCTATTTCTGGCATTGATTGAGATGGATTAAGCAAGAGTGGTTAACATAAGATTTGAATCTCTTCAAGTCAGCTATCCAACCCATAAGAATCATCCAATTTTGATAATAAGTGAAGAAAATATGATAAAAACAAGTGAAGACATCTCAAGTGGATAGCATTCGGGAGTTGTCGGTGCCCACTCAACTCACCTACCAACTCGTGTCTAGTAAGGTTGGGCCGAAGACAACCAAGTTGCGGAAAAATTGCATAACTCCTTATTTTGGCTGGTTTTTAAATAGAATTTAGCGAGGTTTTTGGAAGTTTTTTGGCTAGGATTTTGAAGACCACTTCGGGGCTAAGGTTCTTGGGAGTTTTAGAGAGTTTTTGAAGAAGCTTTGAAGGAGAAAAGATCAACTTGGAGATCAAGAGGTCCAAGATCATTACCAGGGAGTGTAGAACAAGCTGAAAAAGGGGAAAGACATTGGTATATTTTGGTTTAAATTATTTTCCTTCCTTGTATTTGTGATTTTTATCTTGTAATTAGAACTATGATGATGTTTGAATCTTATTTGCTTGATTTTTTTTACATCATGAGTGGATAATCTCTCTTTTTCTAGAGGAGAGATAGATTTTATGTGGAGTTCATGGTATAATCAATGACTTTCTTGTTTGGCAATGTAATTAGGTTTATTTGTGATGTTTGGTGTGTAATGCTTTCAATTGATTGACTATCCATTGAATGATTATGTAACTAGGGTTTGACACTCGAAAGAGGTAACCCTAAATAGGATCTAAATATCACAACATAAAACTATAGATGACTCAGGAGAGCTTCTATGTTCTATAAAATCTTCAGCAAATAACCATAGATGTTAATGCATTCTTATTATTCAAATTTTTATAGGGATATCGAAATCAGGATTTTGAGAATAGATATTTAACCTAGCACTCGGGAGAGGGGGTTTAAGTGAATTGGGATTATCGGTTTATAAACTTATGCATTGTTAAAATAAAATTGAGTTGAAATTGCCATAAATGAAACCTAAATTTAATCAATCCTCTAGGATTTCCATATATATTGATTTATTCTACTCAAAGTTATTCTTTTAGTTGTTAGGTAAGAATTATTTGTCTTCATTCATCCAAATAAAGTTAGAATTATCTATAACGATAGCTAGTGAAAGGTTGAAATACACAATCCCTGTGGATACGATACTTACTCATTACTAAACAACAAAACTTGACGTCGTACACTTGTGGTTAAATTTGCAGCGAACAGGTATCAACAATTGGTATTAGATCAAGCTTCACTTCTTATACTTGACAACCAATTTACATAACCTATGAAGTGATCCCAAAATGGCTAATCCCCTACCCGACCTCCATACTTTGATGGCACAAATTATGGGTACTGAAAAATGCGAATGCGAAATTTAATGATAGGCACAAGATACCAATTGTGGCTCATTATTAAAAATGAAAATTTTATCCTCAATACCAAAAACAAATATACTGTTGAGGGCATTCAAGTAGTAGAACGAGATGCAAAGGCAAAAAATTGCCTCTACTATGTGCTTCCCCCCTTTGAGTTTGAAAAGATTTCCTCAAGTGACTCTGCCAAGGAAAATTGGGATAAATTACAAGAGCATATGAAGTTACTAATAAGGCAAAAGGTTTCAAAAGATTCTAAAGGCAAAAGAGCAATTGCCTTAAGAGTAGAATTAGAAGATAATGACTCACAAGGAGAGATCTCCACAAGTGGTGAACAGGATGAATATTGAAATAAACCTCCTTTGCTTAGTTTGATTTTGATGATGAACTAATTAACTAGCTAAGTTTTGATGATGAGTAAAGGCATATGAATGAATGATTAAGCTACTGACTATTATTTTCCTAAGTGTGAAGTATTAAGTAATATAATTAGGGAAATAACTTGAATTAAGTGGATAGTGCATAAAAATAATACAAGAGACAAGATCAACCAATAATCAAAGGAAGAAAACACTAATGCTTGAAGACATGTGATCCAAGAACCTAAGGAAAAATCCATGACTAAGGATGTGTTTACCATCATTCATATGTTTCAAAGTCAATTCGGATGTTGCCAAAGTCAATAACATAGATGCCCAATTCTGGACAAAAGTAAGGCTTCAAAACATACCTTAAAAGCAAAGAAACTGAGTTTGGACCAAGGGAAGCTAAGTTCCAGACGCAAAGCCAGGTTCAAATGAAGTAGAAGTATGAAGCCAAGACACTAGAAGCTCAACGTTGTTGCAGACAAACCCAAATTTTTACGGAATTAGTCTACATTGTGTCTCTTAGTCCGAAATAGGATTAGTCCCAAGCTTTAATCAAATGCGGATACAAGCTTCATATGTTTTGGAATTATTATTTTGAACATTGCCAACTCATTTAAGATGAAGTTGAAGTTTTTGCAAGGCTAAGCAATCCATGTCATTCCAGTCAATCTGAAAGCTACTTAATTCTGACAAAGTAAAGTATTTTGGATGAAGCCAATCCAAGATAGAGCATCTCACTATGGATGAAGTTATTGGATATAGCTAGAATTACTTATCTCAGACAGGCTGAAGAATTGCAAACAAAGCCAATTTATCTAGGATGCAAAGATCACAAGCTGTGTCTGGAAAAATTATTTCATTCAATCCAAAATTGTGAAAGATTCCAATGGTGCAAGTTTTCGAGGGAGAATTCTCCTTCTTTCCAGATGAACTCATTCTGGACATTGTGAAAATGCAAAAATATCACAATAGTCAAAAAATCTTAATGATTTGCTCACATTCAATGAACACAGTCTTCTCCAATGGGCAAATTTTGAATCTAAGTTTAAAAGGAGTAATGAGAGGTCATTTTAAGAGTAAGAGAATACACACAAAAGTTGTTGAAAGAACTTATATAGCATTTACTCTTCAAAAGGTTTTCTTCCAAGAAGCATTCAACTCCTCAGTACGAAAGGCCAATTTGCATTCAAAGATTAACCTCTGCAATTACTCTCTGGAGTTTGAATCAATCGAGCTTTACTGTAAATCTTTTATTATTATTGCTTTAAATCCTTGTGTAAGAGGCATTTCTATTGTACATTCTTTATTATTTGGGACAACAAATAAGGGGTGTGCTAATCGTTTATAAGTATTTTGGTTAGCTTGTAAACCAACAGTTGTATAAGTTTGTTGGTAAGCTTGTAAAACCAACAGGCGGGTAGTGGAACCTAAGTATAATAAGAGAGGCTGACTCAAAGAGTGCAGTAGGTACCATGTTTGGGTTGAACTACTATGAAAATATCTATGCATTGTATTGCATGAATTGTTCCATTCTTTTTTAGCACTTTGATCTTTAATTTGGCCAAAATTTTATAAGCTCAATTCACCCCCCCCCCCCCCCCCTCCCCTATTGTGAGCTACCTCCAGAACAAGACCAACATTTGGTATTAGAGTAGGATTCAACAGTTACACTTGATAACTGGATAGTTTTAACTACTTGAAGTGATCCCTATGACCAATACATTCCACAACACCATGACTGAAAGATAGTCAACCACCCCAATTTTTTTATGGCACCAATTATGGGTACTTTTTCACTGTAAATTAAACGACAAGTGCACGATGTCAAGTTTTGTAGTATAGTTGTGAAAGAGTGTCTTATTCACAAGGATTAGGTATTCTAATTACTCACTAGCTATCATCTTGAATAATACCAACTTTATCTAGACAACCAATAAATAGGATATTAAAGTAGAAATAAAATGGATCAGCTTCAAATAAAATAAATCAATGTGTGAAGGTTCTAGAGGGTTGATTTCATTTATGCTTCATTCATGATGTTTTCAGCTCATTACCGATTGACCATTGTGTTGGTTTACCCATCTCCCAGTGCTAGGCTAAGTATATATTCCCAATATCCTAATTTTGATATCCCTATAAAAATCAATATAATGGCTATGCATTAAGATTTATGATTCTCTGTAAAGATTTCATAAAACCTAGAACTCTCCCAAGTCATCTACAATTTTATATTATGATGCCTAGATCCTATTCAGGGTTTTCTCTCTTGAGTGGCAAACCCTAAATACATGATCATTCAATAGATGGCTATTCAATTGAAAGCATTAAACACCAAACATCACAAACAAACTAAATTGCAATGTCAATAAACCAAAATAATTGATTAGTCCATGAAATTCACATAAACTTCATCTTCCCTCTAGAAGGAGGGAAATTAATTAAACATGATGTTGAATGAATCAACTAAATAATGCTTTAAAATCATCTTAGTTGAAATCTCTTAAATAAATTCATAATTAAAAGGAAAAAGAAGAAAGTGAAAATAAAGGAAATCAAAGTATTTCCCCTTTCTACTTGTCTTCCACTCCTTAAATGCCATCTTTTGCTCCTTGATCTTCCATTTAATCTTCTCCCTTCAAAAGCTCTAAAAAACCCTTAAAAACCTCCACAAAAGACCCTAAAATGTCCCAAAAGCTTCCCCCAAAAAGCCTCTTCAAGATGCCATAAAAACCAAGCCAAAGATGGATCTAAAATCCCGCACTGCCAAGGGCGCTGCGACGCCCAAATATTGTCCACCAAATACAAGAGCAGTTTCCACTATTTTACATATATTTTTCTTATAAAATATCAAAATCATGTGATTCTTAGTGACTTGGAAAAATAATTTTGAGGTATATAACTTTCATATTGAACACTTTCTCTAAATAATCCTCTCTATATGCCAAAAATTATATACAAGTGATACCTTTTATCCTATTTAGCAAATCTAAAGTTTGAGATAGATGCAGTATTTTGGCCATAAATTCCACATTTGATCTCCAAATCAAATGATTCATGATTATTTGAATAGGTAATTTAAAATTGCTATGTTGACTATGTTTCCTCAATCCATCAACATATGTATCAAACATTTCCTTGAAGTGATGCGTTGTTCATTTTAGCTCCCTTTTTACATGTTTTGATACTTGAAATACCAACTAACTCCACTAAGTGAAAATTTTAATCAAATTTTATTATTATAACATTTGTGGTGTTTGAAATCTACCCATGTGAATATGGGTAGAGTTTACTTTATAAATTTGATAAATTTTATTATTTTGAGCTATATAAAGTCAATGAGAAGAAAAAAACTTAAGTGGTGAAATTGAGCAAAAACATGTCTATAATCTATGAGGATGGCCAAAAAGGGGCATTATACGTATTGTAATGTATGTGGAACATTAGATTAAACAGTGAACATAATTTAGAATGAAAATGGCCTATGGAGTTACATATAGCCAAAAATGATCGGTAAAAAGAACTGAAAAGGTGATTTTTGATAATTGACCTCAAATGAGGTAGTGAATGGTATGAACATGTTTCTTTTCATGTATGTGATGTGTGGAAAGTGATTTTTACTATGTTAGAAGTGTTTTATGTGAAATGGGATCATTGATGACTTGTATAAGTATAAATTTTGAATTTGAACAGTTCCTTGTAATGAATGGATTATTGCTTCAATTTGGAGTGAGATTTAATTACTTGATTGAGCATTTTGGGAGGATTATGGAAGGGATTAAAACAAAATGAAAGGAATAAAATTTTAATGAAGATGAATGAGAGGAAAAGTGGAAAAATAGGGTTTAGAATAAGTCAAAAAGTGGGGCAGCAGGTCCATGTCATGGCATATGAATCCCTTGCCGTGGCATGGCTTCAGCGTGGTTAGAATGAGGCATTTAAGGAGTCCATGCCATGGCACAGAAATCCCCTACCACTATATGGCTTCAAAGATACAAAATTGTTGGGCAATCAACAAGGCTATGCCGCGGCATGGGTCTGCTAGTGCACCGGAGCACCAAAAAAATGTGATGTTTTAAGCCCCAAACCCATTCCGTTTTGCCCCATTTCCATTCTGTTTCTTTTTCTTCTTGCCCTAGCTTTGGAACCCATCTTGTTTAGCCTGAATTTATGCCATTTGAAATTGAAAAATTCCTTGTTTAGGTCAAAAATCACTTGCTTTTGTCCCTATACCCAAGTTTTAGTCATTTAGATGGTGGGAGAAGGAAAAAGATCCAATCTTCTACAATTGGAAGGTGCTATTTTGGGCCTTGAGCATGGATTCTTATCCATTGATGACAACTACAATTGAATTTAAGGTAAGCTACTTTATCCCATCCAAAACTTTGATTTTTGTAAACTAGGGTTTTATATAGTTTTTTGAAAAGTGATTTTTAGAAGAAATTAATATCATTAATCATGGGGAAAGTGAGTAATGAGTTAATTACCATGAACTGGGAGTGATTTGGACTTAGAAATCATGATTTTTGGCTTATTAGGGTTTTGTAAATAGTTACTTTTGGGGAATTTTATTAATTATGTGAAATAAACATGGGAAAATCGATTAATATGAGAATTATGATGTTTTGGGATTTGTATAGGGTGATTGGAACTTGTGAAAATGGATATTCAACTATGACATAGTTTGGGTTAACTAGGGAAATTATGTATGGGCTATATAAGTCATAAATTAGTTGAATTAAAGACTTAATTGAGTTATTTTAAAGGTGTTTAAGTATTGATCATGTCATATATAAAATAAACATGGCTGAGGTATGTAAGGGACTAACCATAGTATTTAGAAATTGTACTTTATTAATTTCATTTGAATTGGCAATGTTGCCTTTATAAATAAATGGCTTATTTATATGTATAGGGAAAATTGAATATGGTTGGGAAGCTGTAGAGCTTGTGGCATTATGAAGAATAAGTCATCAGTTGTAACACCCCTTCTCCTTGGAGTGTTACTAGTGGTAAATTTAGAGGAAATTCCTACAAAATCTCCTCTGATTTACCACCGTTATCCTGCATATAGCATGTTAAACCATAATAATTGTATAACAAATACCCTCAAATATGCAAATTTAATATGGCCACCTCCAAGCCCTACCATTTTCTAAACAAATTATATAACTGCCACCTCCAAAACACACATCACCACAACACTCACAGACCAAGATTAGGGTACACTGTACCCTAGCTATCAAATCATATACACCCACATCATAAAATGACATGCTATAAAATTAAGTAATGATACATGCTGATATACATCCCAAATCCATCCAATAATATAAATCATCATACATCATGAAAACGAGTAAAGCCTCTACTGGTGTCACAACCTAGCCCCATCACAAGACCCAACACCCTGTTGGGTTTGGTCCTTTGACCTATCATCTAAAAATTTAAACAAAAGGGTAAGTGGAAAAAATATGATTATAAATAATGTAATAAACAATGGCAAATAGAGTAGTAAACAATGATGCATATAGGCAAAATATGTCATGCCATATGCAAGATGTCATAGTCAGTCAATGGCCAGGTTCATTAAGATTTTAATGCTAACATCTCATTAATTATTTCATACACATACTCATAATGGTATTGTATACATAGTTAACCGGTCAATACAGAATTGAATACCGATATGTCATACTGCCCTTTTTTTATCTACCAATCCACAATTACCTCTTATATCAGTATACTACTCCACCATCATCCACACATTCCTCCCCAAGAGGCAAACAAACCAGAACACTACCCTTTCACTCTTTAGTGCGTTGGGTCCACCCTGGCACTCCCGGCTATAAGCCTGCCAAGCACACATATCCATATTATTGTATCCAGTAGTACCCCGCCCTCATCACATCACAAGAGTACCAGCTCTCCATAAACACGCCTATACAAGCTACTCAGGTCAATCATAGCAATTAGGCCATCTAGGGCACTAGCAATGCTCTGTCGCACTGGCTGCCCACACGACTACCCACTGGCCAACCAGGCCACACCTCGCCACATGACAGACATAGGTTGGCCCCACAATTATTATAAAATACATATATAAGCCACCCTAGGCTCTGAGCAAATCAGGCACCAAAACTAAAATTTATCGACACTCTCGGGGGCGTAGAATACATGTACATGATTTCTAAAATAAAATTCTTGTTTACTAGTTTATAAATATCAAATTGACCTAAAAATATTTTTGTGGATTTCAAATAATATTAAAAAATTTTGGATCCAAATTTCAGGTAAAAATAATATAAATTGATCAATTTAAAATTAAAATATGAACAGATAAAAAATGTTGGGCAAAATTATACCTCTCATTTGCCCCTAAAACATTTTACTTCAACTTCTCATAATATAATAGAATTGTGGTAAACATTTCATCTTAAATTAATTTAAAATGAGAAGATTAAAAATAAAGCAAAATTTCAAAAGGGTGGGACGCTATAAGCATCTCATTTTCAGAGTATTTAATGTTCATATATTTTTGAGGGGTCAAACAGTAGAATTTGTTAATGAAATTTGATATAATAGCATTTATTTATATTTATTATAACCCCATAATTTTATTTTTGCAAAATAACATCATTAAATTGAGTTTTAATCAACCTCAAGAGGAGTACTTGGTAAGACATTCTGTCAGTGCACTGTTCATTCAAATTCCATTATTTTCAATGCAATTTAATTCATGCTAATACAATAAATTAATTATGGTTGCATGGGGCAGATATTGCATATTTAAAATCATGTAACTCATATACAAAAATTTTAAATTACAAGTGCCCAAATTGTAATCATTCAAAGAAATCAAATTAAACTTAAAATAACTTAAAACAACTACCTACTTACTTTAATTAATTGAGAAATATGCACAACCCTCACACTCCAATTTCTACACTCTAACAAATCTTTAATTCCCTATTAAAATTTTGAGCAAACCCCCTTGAATTAGGGTTTGAAATTTATTGAAGATAAATCTACTTTTGCATAATATTCTTTCGTAAACATCATCACCATTTAAATTAGATTAAGCACTTACCTTAATCTTCAAATTATTTGGTGGGTCCCATTGATTTGCAATATTTTACCATGTTTGAGTGACTACCACTTCTTCATCTCAAGAGAAAATACATCCTATGGCCCACTAATTACTTGAATCAACATTTGCTATGGATCACTTGAAGCAAAATTGCCTAAAATGGAAAATTGGGATGATGGGCAAAGAGGGTTTATATTTTATAGCATGGGCTAGAAGATGAGACTGATGGAAATGTGATGGGCATTGCAAAAACACACTTTTTATATTATTTTTTTATTTTGGTAGTCTATGCTCCACCCACTTCCATGCACATTCACTCTCTTAAATTTTCAAAATGCCATCAAATTATCATTCTTTACACATGTGAGTCATCCATTTGATATATCATATGCCCAAATAAATTTTTCATCTATTATTTTCATAATTTAATCATTTATTTTTTAATTAAATTTGATTAAATTAATTTTTTTTAGAAATTATCGGCAACTCGGTTTTTCGGCTTTTCACATGTAATTTTTAATTTTTCTTCACCTATTAATTATTAAATATCATATTTCCTCATCATCTTCACATTAATATGAATATTTCATCTATTGTTATAATTTTGTTTATAATAAAATTCCTCAAAAAGTCAATTTTATAGTATGTCACACTGAAAAAATTACTGAAACTTTACAATAATGAAAATTTACATTTTTCAAATTTTTAGGGTTTACTAGGCCGTAACACAAGTAGAGGCTTTACTCCTTTTCATGATGTATGATTATGTATATTATTGGATGAAGTTTGGATGTATATTAGACATGTATCTTTACTTAGTTTTACCGCATGTCATTTTATGATGTGGGTGTATATGATTTGATAGCTAGGGTACAGTGTATCCCAATCTTGGTCTATGGATGTTGTGGTGATGTGTGTTGGCAGTTATATAATTTATGTAGAAAATGGTAGGGCCTGGAGGTGGCCATAGCTAGGTTCCAGTTAGATCCTAGAGAATCACATCTTACTATTATAAAATGAATCTTTAAATACCTTTTAGATACTCCAAACCTCGGTTTATGGTATTCAAAAGGTTCAAATTTTGAGTTAGTAGGGTACTCTGATGCTAATTTTGCTGGATATGAAGTAGATAGAAAGAGTACCTCAGGGACTTGTTAGTTTCTTGGAAGCATAATTATCTCATTGTTCTCCAGGAAACAAACATTTGTTGCACTATTAACTACCGATGCTGAATATGTTGCAGCTAGGAGTTGTTGTGTATAGATTCTCTAGATGAAGTAGTAGTTAAGTAACTATGGTTTTAAGTTCAATTCTATACCCATCAGATGTGATAATACAAATGCCTAAGAATCTAGTTATGCATTTTAGATTTAAGCATATAGAATTAAACATCATTTCATTATAGATATCATGTTCAGAATCATTACTTTGCTTAGAATATGTACCAACTTAAAATCAGTTAGTAGACATTTTGACTAAGCTACTCTTAAAGGATAGATTTTGCATGATTAGAAGGGAGTTAGGTCTGATAAATCCACATGCATAATGCCTATTTCTTGATCATATTATTCCATTTATGTTTACTTGATCTGAATACTTATTCTTTCTATTTTGTAATTCATATGCTATCTATGTATGTTTTAAGACTTTAAGATACTTAGAATATTTCAAATGCAGTTTTAAGACACACCTTCGGAAGTTATGAAACTTCACTTCATAACAACTAAAGTTCATCCAAAATTTTGTTTCAGACACAGACCTCTTTCCATCCGATGTAATAATTTTAGACCATTTGAAATTCCATTCTTTGTCAAAAATTCATCTCTTCGTCTGAAACCCTTCAGTGTTAGAGCCTATCATCTAAAATTCTCTTACAACTAAAAATCATTTCCATGGCACCACCTCATTTTCTTACTAAAAGTGAATACGTTCACCTTGAAAATCATGTTATTCTCCTATTTTTAGTAAACATTCATTCCTTTCTCCTCAAAATTTCTTTCAAGAAACCTCATAGTCTTCTCAAGCCATGCCTATTTATCCCCCATTCTTATTCCAAAACCCATTCGCTATTATGGCAAGAGGAAGAAGAGAAAACAAGTCAAAGAGATATGATTTTGAGAGCAGAGATAATAGAAGTAGAGTATGTGAATACTTCAATCCATTGAAGCAGAGCATAATGGATACAAAGATTCTTAAGCAGTCATGGATTGGAGATGAATCTATTGACAAGCCTAATGAAGTTTGTAATATTCGTAAAGCTAAAGATCAGAAGATTGAATGGAAAACTATAAGAAAAACTATATTCTTTGGAGGACACAAGAAGAATCATTATGCAAGTCCTGTGGCCTCACATTTGACTCAAACCATTGCTAGAGGCAAATGAAGAGAAAAAAGAAGACAGTATAGCAGCAATAACACCCTCCTTTTTGCCCTCACCTTCCCATCTTCCATCCAAAGACCCCTCTAATGTGGCCTTCCCAAAAGTAATGGATGAATGCCTCTACATGCTTTTAGACTTCATCGATGGATCATAATCGGGCTTCACCTCAAACCATTTTCCCCCACCTATACATCTCATCTATCCCATCCCTGTTGTACTTATCACAATTTTGTGTCATCTTTTGCGTGTACTTAAATGCAATGAACTGTTCTTTATCTATTTGACTACAATTTGTATGTCTTATCTTTTTCTTTCCCTTGTACCTTCTTGATTATGATAAAAAGGGAGAGAAAAAATAGTAAAACTTGAGTGGATTGGAATAAAATAGAGAAATAGTAAAACTAGAGTGAATTAGAATGCACTTAGTCAAGGAGAGGCTATGTAACAACAAAGTATGTTTTGTTATGAATGAAATATTTCTATTTAGTTCCTATGTATGTTTATGTTTGTTGCATGTTTTATTTATTTGAGAGGTAGTTCATTCAAATGTTTTATCATCATAAAAAATGGGGGGGGGGGGGTTGTTGAATCATACCTCCTTTGCTTAGTTTGATTTTGATGATGATATAATTAATTAGCTAAGTTTTGATGATGAGCAAAAGCATATGAGTGAACGGTTAAGCTACTAACTGCAATTTTCCTAAGTGTGTAGTATTAAGCAAAATAATGAGGAAAAATAACTTGAATTAAGTAGATGATGCATAAAAGATAATATCAAAGACAAGATCCATGAATAATCAAAGGAAGAAAATGCAAATGATCAAAGACATATGATTCAAGAACTTAGGCAAAATCCATAGTTAAGGACGTGTTTGGCATCATTCATGTGTTTTAAAGTCACTTCGGATGTTATCGAAGCCAATAAGACAGATGCCCAAGTTTGAACAAAAGCAAGGCTTCTAAATATACTTCAAAAGGAAAGAAACTAAGTTTAGATGAAGTGAAGCTAAGTTCCAAACACAAAGCCAAGTTTGGACGAAGTAGAAGTACGAAGCCAAGATACTAGAAGCTCAATGTTGTTTCAGACAAACCCAACTCATTCTGGAATTAATCTGCATTATGTCTCTCAGTCCAAAATGGGATTAATCCCAAGCTTTAGGCAAATGTGGATACTAGCTTCATACATTCTAGAATTATTATTTCGGACATTGCCAACTCATTTAAGATGAAGCTAAAGTTCTCGCACGGCCAACCAATCCACATCATACCAATTAGTCCAGAAGCTACTTACTTAAAATGAAGTGAAGTAATTTGGACAAAGCCAAGCTAAGAAAGAGCAATCTCACTATGTCCAAAGTTATTGGATATAACTGGAATTACTTATCTCAGAAATACAAATGAAGCCAGTTCGTCTAGGAAGCAAAGATCACAAGTTGTGTCTGAAATTATTATTTTATTTAGTCTAAAATTGTGAATGATTCCAACAACGCGATAGAGAATTCTCTTCTTTCTAGATGAACTCATTCTAAATAATGTGAAATACCAAAAATGTCACAATGGTCAGAAAATATTAATGATTTGCTCACATTTAATGATTGTAGCCTTCTCCAATGGGTAGATTTTGAATCCAAGTTTAAAAGGAGTAAAGAGAGGCCCTTTCAAGAGTAAGACAATACACACAAAAATTATTAAAAGAACTTATAGAGCATTTATTCTTCGAAGGTTTTCTTCCAAGAAGCATTCAACTCCTCTACACAAAACATCAATCTGCATTCAAAGCTCAACCTCTGCAATAACTCTTTAGAGTCTGAATCAGTCGAGCTTTATTGTAAATCATTTATTATTATTGCTTTAAATTTTGTACATCTCTGCCTATATAAGAAGCATTTTTATTGTACATTTTTTATTATTTGGGACAGCAAGCAAGGGGTTTGCTGATCGTGTATAAGTTTATTAGTTAGCTTGGAAACCAATAATTTTACAAGTTTGTTGGTGAGCTTAGAAACCCGTTGGGTGTAAAGTTTGTTGGTGAGCTTGTAAAATCAACAGGTGATTAGTGGAACTTGAGTGTAACAAGAGAGGCTGACTCAAAGAGTGGAGTAGGTCCCGTGTTTGGGCTGACCTACTATAAAAATATCTGTGCATTGTGCTACGTAGCTATTCATTCCTTTTCAGCACTTCGATTTTTAATTTGGCCAAAATTTTTACAAGCTCAGTTCAACCCCACTCTCGAGCTACCTCTAGAACAGGACCAATAATGAAGACATAGCTATAATCACCAGATGATTCAAAATAATGATGAGAAAGAAAAAGTCTAGAAACAGCTCAAACAGTTTCAAAAGCAATGACAAGAAGAAGGAGATCCCCATATGAGCAAACTAGGACACATGAGATTTGATTATCCTAAACCTAACAAGAAGCAAGGAGATCAACAAAATAAAAATTACAACTCTTAGTTTGACAAGAAGAACAACAACACCGGCAATCAAAACAGAAGTAACAAAAGAATTTGAGAAGAAGAAGAAAGCAATGACTGCATGAGAGTTGTTGAAAAATATGATGCAGAAAAGCTTGAGTAGAGCTAAGGAAGAACATGAAACAAAAATTAGCATGCTCTCACCAAAGAAAAGAAATCGGGAGGAACACTACATGGGCATTAGCTTCATGGTCATCCATGAAGATGAGGTAAATTCCGAGATAGAAACTCCTAATCTAGAAGAAGTTCTCGAAGAATTATATTTTGATTTCAAGGCTTTGAAATCCAAGCATGAGACAAAAAAAAAAGAGCTTGAAAGAATAACCATTGAATGCTCCCAACTAAAAGAAGAAAACTCCAAGCTGAAGATTAGATAAAACATCTCAAAATAACTTCAGTAGGTCAAGGTAGAAAATAATGCCTTGAAGAAGACCTTGACATCCACTTTGTTACAAATGAAAACAAGGAAGAAAGGTGGACAAAATCAGAAGAAAAAGAGTTATGATTTTGGAAGAAAATAATCACCCAAACAGAACTTGATTTGGGCAGCTAAGGCTGGTGCAAGTGTTGTAAATGCAACTTATTCTCAGAATGATAGATTAGTGACACCCAAGAAGAAATTGGTACTAAAATTTTTGCTACTAACTCACCTGGACCCATTCTCAAATGGATACCAAAAATTAAAGCTTAAACTTGTCTATGTAGGTGTGCTTGAGAGCCACAAGAAGCAATACGCAGTATATTGACAATGGTTTCTCAAGGCACATGATAAGGGAAAGGGAGCTATTCACAAATCTTAAAGCAAAGAATGGTGGAACAGTTACCTTTGGGGATAATGGAAAAGATAGAGTAGTTGGGATTGGTAAGGTCGGCCAACCACAATCTAATACTCAAATGTTTTACTTATAGAGGGATTGAAACATAACCTACTAAGTGTAAGTCTGTTTTGTTACAATGATTACAATGCTATGTTTGAATCTCAAACTTAGTTGTAGTACTTGGAAGAAGGCATAGAAATGTATATTTGGTAGATTTAAATAATATCCAAGCCAGATATCTAATGATGAATCCTTGCTATGGCATAGAAGATTAGGACATGTCAACAAAAATATAATTGGAAAGATATATAATAAAGATCTTGTTGTTGGCTTACCAAAGCTGAAATTTAACAAAAGTGAGTTCAGTGATGCTCGCTTAAAAGCAAAGCGAGTTAACAAAGTTTTCAAACCTCAAAAAGAAGTATACACAACTAAGCCACTTTAACTGCTACACATGGATCTTGTTGGACCAACAAGAACTAGGAATCTTGGAGGGAAACATTATGCAAATGTCATTGTAGATGAATTTTTTAGATTTATTTGGATAGTGTTTCTCTCATCAAAAGATGAGGCTTTTCTATTCTTCAAGGTCTTTACCAAATGTGTATAAAATGAACAAAGCTCTCATATTATTTATATAAGGAGTGATCATGGTGGAGAATTAGAGAATCAAAAGTTCACTATTTTCTATGAAAGCAATAACATTGTTCAAACATTCTTTGCAACAAGAACATCCCAACAAAATGGAGTAGCTGAGAGGAAAAATATCCTTACAAGAGATGGCAAGGACAATGTTAAATGAAAATGATTTACCTCAATACTTTTGGGCTAATGCTATTAATATCACATGTTATGTCATAAACAGAATCTATGCTAAACCAATACTCAACAAAACTCCATTTGAATTTTATTATAGAAGGAAGTCAATGTTAGGATTATATGCATGATTTTGATAACAACAAAATTTATTTTAGACTTGATATATGCTAACGATGTTGATGATTTAGAAAGCTTGAAATAAAGTTAAGTATGCTTGAAGAGTATGTATTTAATTGAGTAATCACTATGCAATCATATTTGCAAGTTATTAGAAAATGAAGAAAATCACTATAATCCATATTGCAATTAACTTGGCTTATCATATTGTGCTACATTGGATCATATTTATAATTATTAAGATAACATTATGTGCCTCAGAGAAATATCATTTCTATTCCAAATAATGTAAGCTTGAAAGAGTTCTTCTAAACACAAAAACATGATTCTAATTTTATATCCATGTTTCTAAACTTATAAAAATTATATGTGGAATTTGTATTTTAATTTGTAATGAAAGATGTCAAAGTTTTAAAAAGTGATAGAATGCAAAACCACAAGTGGAGGACTCCAGCCACTTGGCTTAGCCACCTGGCATACCACCTGCCAATGAATAGTTGGATGAGTCAAGAAGTAAAGTCTAGAAGGCAAACTGCGTAGCATGTCCCTAGCACCTATGCTTACTGCCTGGGACATAGCCAGTATGGCAGCCACCTGCCACACTACCAGCTAGGAGGCAGTAAGGTGCACTTGGAAGAAAAGCCAAAAATTGATTGTAGTCGCATGGCCCAGCCGCCTGCCATGTTGCCTGGCGACCAGCCGCTTTGCCCAGGCGTCTGCCATACCACCTATTGACCCCCAACGGTCCAAAATTCGAACGTTGCTTTATCAAATCAACTCCAACGGCTATGATTTTGAAAGACCTATTTAAGGGGAAATGGAGGGATATTTCTAAAGAGTTGTGGTATTCATTTTGAAGATCCTTTTGACCTTTAATCTTTTCATTCTCAAGCAACCCAAGGCCAAGAGCTCAAACCCTCTTCATACTCAAATAAGAGCTTTCAACTTCATAATATTCATTCAAGGCCTTCTTCTACAACATGAAGGGAAGATTCTCAGCACCAAAAAGAGCTATTCAAATCACTTATTCCTAGCGCTCAACAAGAAGCATGGTCAAAGTGTAATTCTCTCTTTCTTTCATTTGTGTACATCTTGAGTTTTTAGAAACCAACCAAGAAGAGCGAGTCGATTGTTGGAGAGATTATTCTCATAATCGATTGTTAAGTTTATGCCCTCTTGAGTTGGAATCAAGAAGAGCAAGTTGTAGGAGAGATTATTCTCATAATCAATTGCTAAGTTTCTGCCCCCTAAAGCTGGAATTTAGAAGAGTATGAGGAACACTTGTGTAATCCCATTATAGAGAGAGAGTGGAACCCAAGGGACATAGAGGAGTATTCTTGGAAGAGTACAGTTGGGAAGGTTGCCTGAACCACTATAAAAATTATTATGTGCTATTCACATGTGATTGCTTTACTTTCTTGCATTTAACTACTTTATTACTTATTTCATTATAACTTACACATAAGCACAAAAAGAAGAGAAAGTAATCAAATAGGAGCTAAGTAAGAAATTTTTATAAACCTAATTCACTCCTCCCCTCTTGGGTTAAACCAAGCTTATGGGACCCAACAAGTGGTATCAGAGCAAGTTATTAGCCTACTTGTAGAGATCTTAAATACCAAACCCATCATCATCCTCTACTCATGTATTAGCCAAGGGGCAATCTTCTACCTAGGCACCCCTATTTGATGGAACAAACTTTACATATTGGAAATTAAGAATGAAATAATTCGTTATGGCTAGTGACATGGATTCTTGGAAAGCCATAGCAGTAAGAATAACCCTTCCTAAAACTGAGATTAAAGCTTGGAGCAAAGAGGAAACAATAATTGTTCAAAATAATGCTAAAGCAATGAGTTCATTGTTTTGTGCCTTATCTGTAAGTAAATTTGATAGAGTTTCATCATGCACTACTGCAAAAGATATCTAGAACAAACTGGTGTCAATCTATGAAGGTTCTTCCCAAGTCAAGGGGATTAGGAGGAACATTCTTATTGGAGAATTAGAAAATTTTATGATGAAAGAAGGAGAAAGTATTTTAGAAATATATACACATTTTTAAAAAATCACTAAGGCTCTCAAAGGATTAGAAAGAGAAATTTCTAATTCTAAACAGATTATGAAGATCTTGAGAGCATTGCTCTAGTCCTGGAATCAAAAGATCACAACAGTTGAGGAAGCAAAGGACTTAAATGTGCTCAAAGTCAATGACCTTATCAGCTCCCTGATGTCTCATGAGTTGATAAAAAATAAAAGAGAAGAACCTATCAAGCAAAAGAGAACAATGACACTTAAAGCAACAAAGGAAAGCAATAGTGAGTCAGATTCACAAACTAAAGATGAAGTTGCTATGCTTACTAGGAATTTTAGAAAATTTGTAATAAGTAATAGAGCCAACATTTCAAGAAAACAATTTAGACAAGAAGACAAGAAAAGAAGAGAAAGAAGAAGAATTTTGCCTCAATGTTACAGGTGTGGTAGATTTGGACACATATTTGCAATATGTCCAAATGAAGAAAAAGTTGACTTAAATGAGAAAGAAGATAGAAAAGAAAAACAAACTAGAAAACAATCCAACAACCAAGCAAGGGGAATGTATGTGAATGATGAGGATTCCTCAAGCACAAGTTCAAGTGGAGGAGATGATAAGGAAATGAGAAATCTAGCAAGAATTTGTTGCATGGCTCATATAGAAAATGACTCCACAAGCTATATTTCTACCAAAGATCAATGTACAAACAAATTGGAAACTGAGGTAAATTCTTATAAATTCTTATTCCTCAGATTCTTCAAGCTCCAACAGTAATTCTAGCAAATTCAATAAGCTTAATGAATTACAGCAATGATACAATTTTTTCTTCAATGAAATTGAAACTCTTAGATAAAAATTCATCCATAAGAAGAGACACTTTGACGCTAATCTCAAAGTAAATGTTATTCTTGTAAATAAAAATCTATCTCTACAAAAAGAAGTTGGTGACTTGAAAAGGAGATGGAAACATTAAATAGTATGTTGAAAAAGTTCTCCAGTCCAGGAGAATCAATGACCAAGTTCTTACATATGACTAGACAAAAGAGCACAAAAGGACTTGGGTGTAAACAATTGAGTTGTGAGAAATCACAAAAAATCACAAAATTCTATGGATTGACCAAGGGTAAGGAATTGTCATAACATTAGAAGGTTCATAAAACATTCTTAGGTGAGAAAACTAGTGGCATGTCAAGCACCAAAAGAAACTCTCAGTAAGTGTTACTTTTGCAACAAAGAAGGACATAAATTGTATTATTGTTATGCTAAAAATTTGCAAAGAAAAAGTGCTAAACTGGAATGGAAACCTAAGAACAATGCACACTTATCACTAACATAAATAGACCCATTTTTTGGGTACCAAAGAGGTAACTAGAATGTTCTCTATTTATGATTGTAGCTAAGTCTTAAAGTCACAATGAGAAACACTTGGATCATGGATAGCGGATGCTCAAGATACATGACCGGGAACAAAGACCTCTTTAAGGAGTTGAAACTAATAAATGGGGGGACAGTTACATTTGGCAACAATGGTAAAGGATTCATCAAGGATATAGGTAAAATCCTTGGTTTATATGATGCATGCATAGAGGATATATTATATGTTGATGGTTTCAAACATAACTTACTTAGCATTAGCCAATTATGTGATAAAGGTCATAAAGTTGTATTTGAATCATCCACATGTAATATATTAGATGTTGATAATAGTTTATTGTTTAGTGGAAAAAGGCATGAAAATGTATATCTTGTCCATCTAGATGAAATTGTAGGAAAATGCCTAATTATTGTGAATGATGACACATGGTTGTGGCATAAAAGAATGAACATATTAGTATGTCATATATCAAATCTCTATGGAAGATAATTTTACTAAATGGTCTACCCAAGATGAGGTATGACAAAAATTAAATTTGCAAAGCTTATCAAATGTCTAAACAGACCAAAGCCTCTTTTTCCTCCAAAAATAAAGTATCCACATCCAGACCACTAGAGTTATTATATATGGATTTGTTTGGACCATCCGACATAATTAGCCTTGGAGGAAAAAAATATGTGTATGTCATTATAGATGACTACACTAGATTCACATGGATAATCCTATTTATAACCAAAGATGAAGCATTTTTCATGTTCTTTCATTTTTCAACGCTTATTCAAAATGAGAGGCAACTCTCAATTGTCTTAATGCAAAGTGACCATGGTGGTGAATTTAAAAACAAAAAATTTTTTGGTTATTGTGAAGAAAAAGGAATTCACCATAGCTTCTCATCTCCCAGAACTCCACAACAAAATATAGTAGTAGAAAGAAAGAATAGGATAATATAAGAAATAGCTAGAACTATGTTAAATGAGAGCAAATTGTCTAAGAGATTTTGGGGAGAAGTAGTTAACACAACATACCATGTACTAAACAGAGTTACATTTAGAGCAATTCTACAAAAAACTCCTTATGAGTTTTGGAAAGGAAGAAAACCAAAAATTAGATATTTTCATTCCTTTGGGTGTATGTATTATATACTAAACAATGGTAAGGACAATCTTGGAAAGTTTGATCCAAAGAGCGATGAGGTGACATTTCTTGACTACTCTTCTAAGAGTAGAGCTTTTAGAGTTTTCAATAAGAAAACTCAAATTATAGAAGAATCTATGCATATAATGTTTGATGAGACCAGATTAACCCTAGCAAAGGAGACTGATATTGATGCAGATGAAATCACAAAAAGGATTAAAAAACTACAACTGGAAAAGCAATGGTGAGAAGGAATTTCAATGCAAAATGATAATCAAAATTCAGAAGCTGAAAAAGAGTTAAGTGAAGGTAATGTTCCTTACCAACACCCCATGGATTTAAAATTCATATCTCCCTATCCTAGAGATCAAGTCATAGGTGACATATATGATGGAGTTAGGACAAGAAAATTCATGCAAAACATTTATGAACACTTTGCATTTATTTCAAACATAGAACCTACTTGCACTAATCAAGCTCTTGATGATGAAAATTGGATAATTACGATTCAAGAAGAGCTAAATCAGTTTGAAAGAAACAAAGTTTAGGAATTAGTTCCAAGACCCAAGCATTTGAAAGTAAATGGAACCAAATGGGTTTTTAGAAACAAATTGTATGAAAATGAACTTATTGTTAGAAGCCATAAGAATGTTACTCGCATTTGCATCCCATAAAAATTTTAAGCTATTTCAAATGGATGTGAAAAGTACATTCCTTAATAGGTATCTAAATGAGGAGGCATATGTAGAGCAACCTCCTATTTTTGAGTTTAATGATCAATCAAACCATGTGTATAAACTTACTAAAGCACTATATGGACTAAGGCAAGCTCCAAGAGCTTGGTAGGAAAGATTAAGTTTCTTGATGATCATCAGTTCAAAAGAGGAAATGTTGATACTACATTATCCATTAAGAATGTTGGCATGGATATCTTGATAGTTCAAATTTATGTAGATGAAATTATTTTTGGTGCTACTAATGAAGTTCTTTGCCAAGAATTTTCTAGAATTATGCAGGCTAAATTTAAATTGAGCATGATGGGTGAGCTAAACTATTTCCTTGGATTGCAAATCAAACAACAAGATGATGGAAACTACATTTGTCAATCAAAGTGTACAAGAGACATGCTCAAGAAGTTCAAGATGGAAGAAGTGAAAGCTACAAATACTCTAACGAGCACTTCAACAAGATTAGATAAAGACAAGAAATGTAAACTTGCTAATCAAAAATTATCAACGTATGATCGGTTCCTTGCTATACTTAATAGCATCTAAGCCTGATATCTTATTTAGCGTATGTTTATGTGCTAGATTTCAGTCTAGCCCAAGAGAGTCACACCTAGCTATAATAAAATAAATTTTTAAGTATCTAGGTGAAACCCCAAGTCTAGGGCTTTATTATCCAAGAGGATCTGATTTTGAATTAATTAGATCTTAGATACTGACTTTGGAGGATACAAAGTTGATAGGAGAAGCACCAGTGAAACATGTTTATTTCTATGAAATAGTTTAGTTTCATGATTTTCTAGAAAGTAAACTAGTGTTGCTCTCTCTACTGCAGAAGCTGAGTATACAGCAGCTAGAAGTTGTTGTGCACAATTGCTTTGGATGAAACAACAACTTTTGGATTATGGTTTGCATTATAGGAATATTCCTATAAGGTGTGATAATACAAGTGCTATATGTTTAATAAAAAAAATCCTATTTTACACTCTCGCATAAAGCATATTGAAATTAGGCATCATTTCTTAAGAGATTAGTAGAAAAGCATGATATTTGTTTAGAGTATGTGCCTACCAATGCTCAATTTGCAGACATTTTCACAAAAACATTATCACCAAAAAAATTTACACAATTAGAAGAGAATTAGGAATGATAGAGATCATTATATAAGCCTTATATGGTTATGCATTACCTTGATAATTTTTCTCTTAATAATCAGCTTTCAATGAAGGTTTATCTATTATTTGAATGTTTCCCTGGTTAAAGAGTTTCTCTCCCATTGAAATTTCTTTTTGCTGTTGACAAAGAGGGGGATAAAATATAGAAAGAATTGTTTGGAAGAAAGAAAGCTTGTCATAAATTGTATCTAAAGAGTAGTAACATAATATATATCATGACCTTTCGTTATGATAAAATGTCAAACTCCATAGGACTATATATTTCAAATAGATAGGAGGAGTTTGCAATTCCAAATGGATCATTAGTATATTCTTTAAAACAACTCAAGTCTTTAAGTTTTGTCATCATCAAAAAGAGGAAGATTGTTAAGATTATATACATGATTTTTATAATAACAAAACTTGCTTTAGATTCGATATATGCTAATGATGTTGATGATTTAAAAAGCTTGAAATATAGTCAAGTATGCTTGAAGAATATGTATTTTAATTGAGTAATCACTATGTAAGCATATTTGCAAGTTATCAAAAAATGAAGAAAATCACAATGATCCATATTGCAATTAACTTGGCTTATCATATTGTGCTACTTGGGATCAAATTTACAATTGTTAAGATAAAATTATGTGCCTTAGAGAAATATCATTTCCATATTCCAAAGAATGTAAGCTTGAAAGGGTTTTTCTAAATATAAAAACTAATTCAAATTTATATCCATGTTTCTAAGCTTATGAAAATTATATATGGACAAATGTATTTTAATTTGTAATGAAAAATGTCAAAGTTTTAAAAAGTGATAGAATGCAAAACTACAAGTGGAGGACTCCAGCCACTTGGCTTATTCGCCTGGCATACCGCCTGCCAATGAACAGTCAAATGGCTCAAGAAGCAAAGTCTAGAAGGCAAACCGCCTAGCATGTCCCCAGCCACCTGTGCCTACTACCTAGGAGCACAGCCTATATGGCAGCCACCTGCCACACCACCTATTAGGAGGTAGCAAGGTTCACTTGGAAGAAAAGCCAGAAATCGACCTCAACTGCATGGCCCAGCCGCCTACCATATCGCCTGGCGACCAACCAATTGGCCTAGGTACCTGCCATACCTCTTGTTGACCCCCAACAGTTGGAAATTCAAACATTGTACCATCAAATCAACTCTAATGACCATTATTTTGAAAGATATATTTAAGGGGAAATTGAGTGATGTTTCTGAGGAGTTGTGGTATTCATTTTGAAGATTTTGAGCTTTAATATTTTCATTCTCAAGCAACCCAAGGCCAAGAGCTAAAACCCTCTTCATATTCACACAAGAGCTTTCAACTTTACAATATTCATTCAAGGCCTTCTTTTACAACACAAAGGGGAGATTCTCAAACCGAAAAGAGCTACTCAAATCACTTCTTCCCAGCGCTAAACAAGAAACACGTTCAAAGTGTAATTCTCTCTTTCTTTCATTTATGTGTATCTTGAGTCATTAGAAACCAACCAAGAAGAGTGAGTCGATTGTTGGAGAGATTGTTCTCATAATTGATTATTAAGTTTATGCCCCCTTGAGCTGGAATCAAGAAGAGCAAGTCGATTATTGGAGAGATTGTTCTCATAATTGATTGCTAAGTTTATGTTCTTTGGAGCTGAAATCTAGAAGAGTGCGAGGAGCATTCTATAGAGGCTCAATTGACCTTTGTGGATGTTGTGACTCGAAAGACCCAATAGATAGCTAGTACTATAAACCTCTATAGCCGTGGGCTTTCCTTTGTAGCTTTCCTTTATTGGTCTGAAGCTTGAGACCATTGTTCAGTGGCCCCGACAAACCTCTTTAGCCCTACTCATCTCCTCCATAGGTCTCCTCTATCACTCAAAATCTTAGCACAACTTCGTTAGTTTAAGTTCAAGTCATTTACAAGTTTGTTGTCATCAAAACTATACATTAAACTCAACACTTCCCCCTTTTATGATAACAAAACTTAATGAATTATGATAATAAAAGTACATAATAATGAAATAAGTGAGCTCCCCCTATTTATTTTATTAAATGATCCTTTGCTAGTTTGTTTCATTTCTTCTTATATGCTAAGATAGTCTACATTTTCGACTTAATTTCATATTCCATAAAAAATTAAAATTTAAAAAGTTTAGTTCTTCCCAGTTTATATCATTTTCCCTCAAACAAGTCATAACATTCTACCCATTTCATCAAAATAAAAAAATCTAGGGGGCCAGGGGTTTGAAATTTTAACTTTTAAAATATTTTTATGAACTTTTTACTCCCCCTTTTTAAAATCAATATGGGAGTTGGAGGTTAAGATGTGAAAGTTTAGTACTCCCCTTAAGATGCATAATTTAAAACTTTACTTCTCATTTTTAAACCAAAGTCATCTAGCGCATATGTTTTCACTATGGTCTAAACATTACATGATTGATCTTATAGCTCTTCTTGCATAACCATATATAGGATGGTTCTCTTATGAGAGATAAAGTTAGGAAGGCTAAAATTAAAAACATGAAATGCAAGGTTTTAAGATCAGAAATACAATACCTTACCTACCTAGCCTTCAGCTCCCTCAAACTAATTGATGTTTCTTTTGCTCATCTGAAACTGAAGAGCTATCTCTATGGCTCTATTTAGAAGACAATTACATAATAATATATTTCTCTTCTTCTTCTTCTTCTTCTTGTTCTTGTTCTTGTTCTTGTTCTTCTTGTTCTTATTCTTCTTCTTCTTCTTCTTCTTCTTCTTACATTTACAATATTCTATTAACTTTACATTTTTCCTTTTCTTCTTTTTCAACAAATTTCTAATTTTCCTAGAGAGGAATTTCATAAACTCTTCATTTTCTATCCCCCCCC
>JAYJMB010061867.1:0-26252 GCA_036873735.1 Pouteria campechiana | reverse complement strand
TCGATGGACTATCCAGAAGCCTCCACTTATAGCCCAGGACTTCCTTCCTTGGCTTTCCGATGTGGGAAGTGTCACACAATCAAAGCTTGGAATTGAACCACAACACTTTCTACCCTGAGACAAGTTCTTTTCTCTAGATATGCTTGTCATGCCATGCTTTTGTCTACTCCTTGTATATCTTGGCATTCTCATAGGCTTTGTTACAGGATTCATCCAATTCATTGAGTTGTAGAAGCTAGTTCTCCTTAACTGCATCCATATTCATATTTAGTTGTTTCATTGCCCAATAAGCATGGTGTTCTAGCTCCATTGGGAGATGACAAGCCTTGCCATATACAAGCCTATAGGGTGACATTTCTATAGGTGTTTTGAATGTAGTTCGATATGCCCACAAAGCATCATCTAGCTTCTTAGCCTAGTCCTTGTGAGAGTTTTGCACTCTTTTCCAGAATTTTCTTCACTTCTCTATTGGAGATTTCTACTTGGCCATTTGTTTGAGGATGATAAGCTAATGCTTTTTTGTGCTTAACCCCATACTTTGACAAAAGAGTTGCAAATTGTTTGAGTAGCAAATTCAGTATTACCTTCCCATTATTAGTGTGAGTAGCAACTGCCTCCACCTACTTAAATACATAGTCCACTACCAAGATTACTTGCGAGGAAAATGGTCCCATGAAGTCGATGCCTCACACATCAAAGAGTTCAACCTCTAAAATATTTTTCAGAGGCATTTTGTTTTTTTTTTTTTGATATGTTTCCAGTTCTTTGGCATCAATCACATACAACAACAAACCTTGGGCATCCTTAAATAATGTAGGCCAATAGAAACCTGATTATAGAACTTTAGTAACTATTTTGTTTCCTCTGAAATGTCCTCCAAACTCAAGCGTATGGCAGTACTTGAGAATATCTTCTAGTTTTTCTTCTGGTACACATCTTCTTAATATTTGATCAGCATAATGCTTATAGAGAATTGGATTTTCCCAATAATAATGCTTTACATCAGAATAAAACTTCTTTTGATGAGGAGAAAGTTCAGGTGGCATGATGTTACCTGCCTGATAGTTTACAAAGTCTGCATACCATGGAGTGGGTTATGTTGAAGTAGCAGCAAATAATTGCTCATTTGGGAATTGATCATCAATGGGAGGTTTCTGCATTTTTGCATCTTCTTCCAGCTCTAGTCTTGATACATCTGCCACCAGATTTTCTGTCCCTTTCTTGTCTTTGATCTCCAAGTCAAATTATTGGAGTAGAAGCACCCACCAGAAAAGTCTTGGTTTTGCATCCTACTTAGCCATAAGGTATTTGATTATGTAATGATCTATAAATACAATCACCTTATTGTTAGTATGAATGCATGGTTTTGATGACAAACAAAACTTGATTAAATATTATGTGCTGATGGTGGTTGTGAAGGTTTTAGAATGCAGAATCAAGTTGCAGATCTCATGGACAAATGAACACAGTGAAGATATTCCAAGACATCAATCTGTCTGACTGAAAAGACATTGACTAATGCAGAAGCAAAAGATGAAGTAGTGATATAGACAAATCTCAAATGAAAGGGAATTAACCAAGCTTCCTTTCGTCTGTTGAAGTGGAGATCATATCTGATGAATGTAAAACACCATACAACAGACTTCACCTATCATAAGTGAGCCAATGATCATCTGTTATAAACAGACAAGGCGCAGAAGTGAAGATCATCTGGCAGAGTAGAGAAGTTCATCTGGTGGAGCAATGTTGTTTGCTTGTACAACAAACCTTATCTACTATCTACAACAAACAACCTAGCAAAAGAAGCAGCGAAGAAAATCTGTTTGCACCTCAATGATTAGTCTATTACTTATAATAGATAACCCATCAGATAAAGTAATGAAGAAAATCTGTCAGCGCTCCAACAGCCCGTCTATTACTTACAACAGACAACTCAACAAACGAAGTGCTCAATAAACAAGTCATCCATGCTTCTATAGTTCAATAGACATTCTATAAGATAAAGCACTAGAAAGGATAATTCATCTGCAATCTGTTTGTTACTTATAATAGACAACCCAACAGACGATGTGATGAAAGGATATCTCTATGATTCGTCTGCTACTTACAAAAGACAAAACCAGAAGATGAAAGAACTTTGTCTAATCAACAATGGGCAAATTGAAATGTTGGTCTCCATTCAGCATTAATGACATCCTTTCCATATTTATGAAAGAATCAACCATTGCAATAATACCTTGACCAAAGCTGATTAAGAATCTGAAAATCATCTTCAAAGGTTAACGCTGTGGGCATTTCAGCAGACGAGGATTAAGCAAAAGTCAAAAAATTCAAATGTGCTAATTAGAACAGTCTTCTATCATTCATGAAGTTCATCTACCACCAATGACTGAAATTTAAAGTAGGTATAAATGAAGCATCGTTGGAGTAGGAGTAATCAAGTATCAAGAAAGTTATTCAACAAAATCCTCTTCAGAGAAATAGTGATCTAAGCCAAAACCTCCTACTATCTTTCAAGAGTCAAGAAACTTGCATTAAAACCTTCCTCAATTGTCTTTGAATGCTCCCAACCACCCTTTAGAAAGATCATTTATTTCTGCATTCAAACTTCAGCAACCTTCCCCTGTGCTTATTGAAAAATACTAGTGCTTCAACTTCTGATATTCAGTCATTGTAAATTCCTTGAGCTAGTGGTTGAGACTAGACTCAAGAAGAGTTGTGATTATCTGAGTGTGAACAAGAGCTATTTATTCATGACCCCTAGAGCTAGAATCTAGAAGATTGTTGGGAGCACTGTGTTTATGCCCCTTAGAGCTAGAATCTAGAGTGTTGGGAGCACTATTGTATTTCTACTATTAGGAATAATGGAACCCAAGAGACTAAGAGAAGAGTATTCTTGGAAGAGTGGAGTAGAGTGTTTACTCGAACCACTATAAAAATCCCTATGCCTTATTTATTTATGCATTGATTGATTGAGTGATTTGAATTGATTGCTAGAGGGATGATTGATCCTAAAGGAGTAGAGCAATATTTTTTAAGTGCCCAATTCACCCCTCCCCTCTTGGGTTATTATCTAATCTTCAGAACCAACAATTGGTATTAGAGCTAACTACATAAACATTTGTAGTGATCCAATGGCAAACCTATCATCCTCTTTATAGATATTTGCTGAGGGGAAATCATCTACATGCCACCTCTATTTGATGGACCAACTTTGCTTACTGAAAGTTGAGGATGAAGCAATTTATTATAGCTAATGATATGGAGTTTTAGAAAGCTATTAAAGTTGGAATCACTCTTCCTACTACTGAAGTAGATGCATGGACTAAAGAGAAAACCACCTTATCCAAAATAATGCAAAGGCTATGAACTCTTTAATCTATGGTCTATCTTCATCTAAGTTTGATAGAGTATCTTCTTGCACTTCTACAAAAGGTATTTGGGATAAATTAGTATCCATATATGAAGGATCACAAGTCAAAGGAACTAAGAGGAATATGTTCATAGGAGAACTAGAAAATTTTAAGATGAAAGAGAAAAAAAGTATATCAAAAATATACACTCATTTTTCTAAAGTTACTAACGCTTTGAAAGGATTGGAAAAAGAAGTCACAAATTCTGAATAGGTAATGAAGATACTGAGGGTGCTACTAGAATCATGAAACCAGAAGATCATATCAATAAAGGAAGCAAAGGACCTAAATACTCTTTTGGTGGATGATCTCATCAGCTCACTGATGTCACATGAGTTGATAAAAAATATTAAAGAGGAGCCAACAAAGCCAAAGAAAAGTATTGCTCTCAAAGTGACTAAAGAGAGCAACAGTGGTCTAGCATCACAATCAAAAGATGATATGGCCATGTTGGTTAGAAACTTCAGAAAGTTTGCAAGAAGTAGCATAGGCAACACCTCAAGGAGACAGCCTAGACAACAGAAGAAAATGGCTAAAAGAAAGAAGGATCTCCCCACATGCTATAAATGTGGAGGGATTGGAAGTGTCACAATGAAGAAAAAGTAAATATGAATGAGAAAGATGAAAGAAAATAAAAGAAAAACTTTAAGAAGTCTTCAAGAAACTAAGCTAGAGGAATGTACGTGAATGATAAAGACTCATCAAGGTCAAGCTCAAGTGATAAAGGTGATAATGAAGTTGGACACCTCACAAGAATATGCTGCATGGCCTAGATGGAGAACGAATCAACAGATCAAATCACCATAAAAAAGCAATGTACAATGGAGCTGGGGACAGAGGTAAACTCCTACTACTCTTACAATTTTGATTCTTTAAGCTTAAATTATACTTGTGTCAAATGCAAAAAATTTGATGAGTTACAAAAATCATACAACTCCCTCTTCTATGAGTTTGAATCACTTGGCCAAAAACTCACTCAAAAGAAAAGACACTTTGATGCAACTATCAAAATAAATTTCATACTAGTAGAAAGAAACCTATTTCTACAAAAGGAGGATGAAAATTTGAAGAAAGAGATAGAGATATTAAACAACATGTTGAATAAATTCTCCAATCTAGGAGAATCTTTGATCAAGTTTAAGAGAATGAACGATTAAATCAACAAAAAGGGACTTGGTTGTGAACAGTCAAATGATGAAAATTCACAAAAATTTCCTGGATGGTCAAAGGGAGTGAACCTCACAGAAGAAAGGAAAAACTATCCAAACATTAGAAGGTTCATGGGTTATCCTTGGCTAAAGAAACTAGTGAAATATAATGCACCTAGCAAAATTCTAAATAGTTGCTATTTTTGATATAGAGTGTATGATTGCTATGCAAGAAAGATGCAAGCAAAAGGTGGAAAGATGAGATGGAAATGATTATGCACAAACGTCTTGCACACAATTCCACTAACACCATTGGACCCAAGAAGAAAACTTGCTTTGAATGTAGGTAAGTCTCAAAGGGATAGGTAAAATTTATGGTTTATTCAATGCATGCATAGAGGATGTATTAGATATGGAAGGACACAAGTGCAATTTGCTAAGTATCATTCAATTATGTGACAAGGGTTACAAAGTTGTATTTGAACCATCTGCATGCAATTATGTGACAAGGGTTACAAAGTTGTATTTGAACCATCTGTATGCAATATGTTCAATATAGACAATGATCTACTGTTCAACGGAAAAAGGTGTGAAAATATTTATTTAGTACAACTAGATGATATTGTTGGAAAATACTTAGTTATAGTAAAAGATGATCCATGGATATGGTATAAAAGGATAGGACATATCAATACATCAAATATTATATCTTTGTGGAAAAATGATCTTGTGATTGGTCTACCAAAATTAAACTATGAAAAAAATCAAATATGCAAATCTTGTCAACTATCAAAATAGAACAAAGTATCCTTCCATCCTAAAAATGAGGTATCTACATCTAGACCTCTGAAATTACTACATATGGATGTATTTGGACCATCAAATATTGTCATCCTTGGAGGAAAAAGATATTATATGTGATCGTGGATGACTACTCTAGATTCACATGGGTAGTTCTCTTGACTAGCAAAGATGACAGGGACCATGTTAAAAGAAAGAATCATACAATTCAAGAAATGATAGGGACCATGTTAAATGAGAGTAAGCAGTCCAAAAGATTTTGGGGTGAAGTAGTTAGTATAGTTTGTCATGTGCTGAATAGGGTTACCATAAGAGCAATCTTAAAGAAAACCCCATATGAGCTTTGGAAAGGAAGGAAACCAAATATCTCATCTTCTCATTCCTTTCATGCTCATGCTATGTGTTGAACAATGGGAAGGATTACCTTGGAAAGTTTGATCCAAAAAGTAATGAATCTATCTTCCTCAATTACTCTTCTAATTGTAGAGCATTTAGAGTTTACATTAAGAAAACACAGGTTGTAGAAGAGTCTATACATGTTAAATTTGATGAAGCAAATGCAACATCAAAAAAGGAATATGATAATGATGCAGATGAAGCTGCAACAAATATGAAGAAGCTTAAATTGAAGGATTAAGAGGATGGCACAAACTATGAAGACATACAAAGTTTAGAAAATGAAGAGAAGGTAAGTCCAGGTAATGTTCCCTATCAATCTCCTACTAATTTGAGATTTATTAGTGCTCATCTTAGAAAACAAATCATAGGTAATGTCTATGATGGTGTCAAAACAAGAAGGTCTATGCAAAATATCTTTGGTCATTATGCTTTCATTTCTATAATTGAACCAACTAGCAATGATCAGGCTTTAAATAATGAGAATTGGATCATTGCAATGCAAGAAGAGCTTAACCAGTTTGAAAGGAATAAAGTATGAGAGTTAGTTCCAAAACTAAAGAATGTTGATATAATTGAAACTAAATGGGTATTCAGAAACAAATTGGATGAGTGGATTAATTATAAGAAATAATGCAAGATTAGGTACTAAGGGGTATTCCCAAGGAGAGGAAATCAACTTTGAAGAATCATATGCCCTATAGCTAGATTAGAAGCCATTAGAGTGCTACTTACTTTTGCATCCTATAAAAACTTTAAGTTATTTCAGATGGATGTAAAGAGTTCATTTCTAAATGGATATTTGAGTGAGGAAGCGTATGTAAACCAACCCGCTGGTTTCGAAAATGATGATCAACATGATCATGTCTATAAGTTCACCAAAGCATTATATGGTTTGAGACAAGCTCCAAGAGCATGGTATGAAAGGCTAAGCAAATTCCTAAGTGATCATAAAATCAAGAGAGAAAAAGTTGATACTATCTTGTTTATCAAAAACATTAATAAGAATATCTTGATAGTTCAAATTTATGTGAATGACATTATATTTGGATCTACTAATGAGAATCTCTGACTAAACTTTTCAAAGATCATGCAGGCTGAATTTGAAATGAGTATGATGGGAGAATTGAACTACTTCCTTGGATTGCAAATCAAGAAAAGAGATTGTGGAAACTACATTTGCAAATCCAAATATATTAGAGAGATGCTGAAGAAGTTTAAAATGGAAGAAATTAAGGCAGCAAGTACTCCAATGAGCACATTAATAAGGCAGGACAAAGATGAAAAGGGTAAACTTGTAAATCAAAAATAATATAGAAGTATGATTGGATCTCTTCTTTACCTTACCACATCTAGACTAGATATTCTCTTTCGCATATGCTTATGTGCTAGATTTCAATCCTAACCTAGAGACTTTCATCTTACTATGGTGAAACAAATTTTTAAGTATCTGGTTGACACACCAAATCTAGGACTCTATTATCCCAATAGAACTAGTTTTGAACTCATTGGATATTTAGATGCTGACTTTAGAGGATACAAAGTTGATAGAGGAAATACAAGTGGAACCTGTCAATTCCTACGAAATAATCTAGTATCATGGTTCTCTAGAAGACAAACTAGTGTTACTCTCTCTACACCAGAGGCCGAAGCAGCTAGAAGTTGTTGCGCTCAATTGCTATGGATGAAACAATACTTTTTGATTATGGACTAAGCTATAGGAACATACTCATCAATATGACAATACTAGTGCAATATGCTTGACAAAGAATCCTATTCTACATTCAACAACCAAGCATATCAAAATTAGGCACCACTTCATTAGAAATCATGTAGAAAAAATGATATATGTCTAGAATAAGTGCCCACAAATGCTCAACTTGCTGACATTTCTACTAAACCACTACCATTAGACACCTTCTACAACATTAGAGGAGAATTAGACATCACAAATGTGATCATCTAAGAGTGAAATTTTTAATGATTCTATGCTCGAATTTGCAACGTTGAATATGCCTTCATGAGACTAGACTTCATCTTAGATGAAGTTAGTTACTTCTATATAGAACTTTACTCTCAATTCATCTGAATCTTGATTTTTGAGGTCGATTACACCTTGTTTTCTAACCATAATCAATTTAAACCTATCTTTATCACATCGGACTCTATTTTTAGTGTGAGTTATTCTCTCTTTCCAAAAAAATCATATAAACTATCTCATATAGCCCCCACATTCAATGTATTTTAACCTCTAAATGACAATCCTTCTCTGCACCACAAAGATGAAGCTACTCAAAAAAGAACACTTCAAAAGCAAGATAGTGAGATGACAAGCGCATGGTAGGGACTAAAGAATTAGCCATTGCTTCTTTAGTTGTTTCTGTGGAGAGATGATAATGCTTTTGTCTATACCTATCTTACAGAATCATTTCTATTCAAACTCTAGCTTTATAGACTTTATTCTTCAATCTCATCACTGCCAGATGGCTCCAATTCACATATTACCATCATCTTGGGCATTTAAAGAGGGAAATAGAAAAATCAAGTATATTACATCCATCTCCAACCCCTCATCTTCCCAGCCACCATCTAAAATCTTGGTTTCTCACACTCGATGAAACCTCTCCAAGTTTTGGATGTACATTCCCCCACTGTGTGGAGACCCCTCCTTCGGGGTCCACCACAATCTCTTGCTCCATCTCCCCAAACTTAGAATATTTGTATCTAGGCCAATATGCTTTGTGTCTTTGCTTGTGCTAAAATGAAATGAAAAAAACATCTTTGTTTGTTTATCTCTTTATGTTTGGCCTATACTTACTAGGAGTAGATGTTTCTTTTTGCTTCTGATAAAAAGGGGGAGAAAGAATATGCAAATTATCTCAAAGGGGAATGCAAACATGTATAATCTTTAAATAATCAGGGTGAGAATACATTTTAAATAATCATGGGGAGAACACATATAAAGCAAGTCAAGAGAAATATTAGAAGATGACAACTTGAGGAATGATTAAACTTTGCAAATCTTTTTTAATGGCATACCTTTACAGGAGATTTATTTTTTATGAGATAATTTTTAATTAAGTTTTGTCATCATCAAAAAGGGGGAGAATTTTGGTATGAATGCATGTTTTCAATGACAAGCAAAAATTGATTAAAGATTATGTACTGATGGTGGTTACCAAGTTTTTTGTATGCAAAATTAAGTTATAGATCTCATGGACAAATGAAGATAGAGAAGATATTCCAAGACATCAATCTATCTAATGCTATAGACAAAGCTCAAATGAAAGGGAATTAACTAAGCTTCCATTCGTCTGTCAAAGTGGAGATCGTATTTGACGAATGCAAAATAGTGTACAAAACAACAAACTTCACCTATCATAAGTGAGCCAATGATCGTCTACTATAAATAGGCAAGGTGGTGAAGTGAAGGTCATCTTGCAGAGCAGAGAATTTCATCTGGCAGAGCAATGGCATTGGTCTGTACAACAAAACGCGTCTACTATCTACAACAAACAACCAAGCAGATGAAGCAGTGAAGAAAATGCATCTGCACCTCAATGATTAGTTTCTTACTTATGGTAGACAACCCATTAGATGAAGCAATGAAGAAAATCCATCAATGCTCCAACAATCCGTCTGTTACTTACAATAGATGGATCATTGAAAGCATAATAGACAATCCATAAGACAAAGCACTGGAAAGGATAATTCGTCTACAATCTATCTGTTACATACAATAGATAAACCAATATACAAAGTGATGAAATGACATCTCCAGGATTTGTCTACTACTTATGAAAGACAAACTAGAAGATGAAGGAACTTTGTCTAATGAATAGTTAGACAGATACTTTGTCTGTCATAAGTAAAAGACAAATAATGGGCAAACTGAAACATTGGTCTCCATTCACATTAATGATGTCCATTCTATATTGATGAAAGAATTAGCCATTGCAATTGTAACACCTATGGTGTTTGAAATATGAAAATGGGTAGAGTCTACTCTATGAATTTTATTAATGTTACTATTTTAGGCTATATAAAGTCAATGAGAAGAAAAGAACTAAAACAGTGAAATGGAGCAAAATCATATTTATGATCAATATGAATGGCCTAAAATAATAATCATATGTATTGTAATGTGCGTGGAACATTGGATTGAGCATTGAATGCAAGTTGAATTGAAAATGGCATATGGAGTCATTTATAGCAGAAAAATTTTGGTAAAAACAACAAGGTGATTTTTGGTAATTGACCTCAAATGAGGTGGTGAATAGTATGAACATGTCCCATTTCATGCATATGGTATGTGGAAGATGATAGTTATGATGTTTAAAGCATTCCATGTGAAATGGGCTATTTATTGATTTTGTTTAAGTATAAATTCAGAAATTGAATAGCTTATTGAACAAGTTATTATTTGGATTTGGGAGAGAAATTATTTCCCAAATGAGCACTTTAGGATGATTATGCATGAAATTAATAAGAAATGTAATGATTCAAAGTCTAAGAATGAAAGATGAGAGAAAAAGTGGAAATTTTGGAAGAAAACTAAAGGAGCACAAGTGTATATTATAAAAATACTAAATTTGAAAAAGGGATCATGGTGATTGAATTTTGATATGAATTTATAAAAGGTTTTCAACATTGAAGTTGTAGATCATGAAATTATCTATCTAATGAGAGAAGAATCACTTGATTCCGATATTGTATGAGAAAGTTATGACTAATACACCGAAATTGTTCCAAATGACTGAAAAATAATGAGATGAATGAGATGGATCAACTTTATAGAACTTGTTGACATGTTTGTGGGATGATTTGAAAAAGTTTGTTAACATAAAATTTATAGTCCTTGACATTATCTTTCAATGCCTTAAAATCAGGTTATTTGAAAATTTTATATGAAAGTTATGATAAAATTTCTATCACTATATCGGACAAAAAGAGCTTGTCGCCGCAAGGTTTTCTCTACTGAGGCAAGGCTCTAGAAAATGAATTTTTGGGCATCCAGCGAGAGCTTACCGTTTACCTTGCTGCGACAAGGTCATTTTTCTATCATGGAAAGGTCATTTTCTTCCACAACAAGGCCCTAGAATTTTACCTTTTTTGCCATCCAGTAAGACCTTGCTGCGATAAGAGTCCGCTGACATGCCGGAGCCCTAGAAAAATTTTGACTTTTTAAGCCCCAACCCATTCCATTTTCATTCCATTCCATTTCATTTTCTCTCTTAACATCATTCTTCCTTCCCCAACTCTATTATACCCCATTTATCACCAATTTTGCTAGAAAACATGGGGATTAAGGTGGTTAATCAACCTAGCAAACCTCTTGGCTTGGGTTTTGGAATTTGGATGATGAGAAATGGAAGAAGATCTGGATTTTGGTCATTGGAGTTAGCTGTTTGGAGTGTTGGGCATGGATCCTTGTTCATGAATGAAAGTCATTCTTTAACTTGGTGGTAAGCTACCTCATCTCATTCGAAAATTTGATATTTGTAAACTATAGTTTCATATAGTTTTTTGAAATGTGATTTGTAAAAGAAATTGATATGGGTAATCATGGGAAAAGTGAGTAATGAGTTGATTAGTATGAATTGAGAATGATTTAGCTATGGAAATCATGATTTTTGGCTTGTTAGGGTTCTATGAATAGTGACTTTTGGGGAATTTTATGATTTCTATGACGTTAGTATGAGGAAATGAATTAATATCTGAATTATTATATTTTGGGATTTGTATAGGGTGATTTGGACTTGTAAAAATGGATGATGGACTATGACCTAGTTTAGGGTAACTGTGGAAATTATGTATAGACTATGTAAGCCATAAATTAGTTGGATTAAAGACTTTATTGAATTGTTTTAAAGATGTTTAACTATGAATCACGTTGAATACATATCGCTCATGTCATATAGAAAATGAATATGGTTATGGCATGTTAATGGACTAACCATGGTATTTAGAAATTGTACTGTATTGGCTTGATGTGAATTAGACCAAGTTGCCTCTGTAAATGAATGACTTATTTGTATGTATAGGCAAATCGAATATGCTTGGGAAGCTATGAAGCTTGTAGCATCATGGAGATGATTCATCAGCCAAGTAAGTAGAGTGTATTTGTATGTTTATTTGATTGAACGGAGATAATCATTATCTCCTAAGTTGTGTTATGACATGTGGATGTATGAATGGAATGAAGGAATAGTGATTATTCCCTATTTTGTATAGGAATTTTTAAGAATGAAGGGGGATGTTGAACATCCCATCAATGTAAAATGTAACGTATGCTTGATTGAAAGGGATAGATTATCCCTTGGCTTATTTGACGCTTCGTTATGTTAAGGATTGTGAATATCCTAAATTTGAATATATGAATTGGGAATTTGAAAATTCCAAAATGTATGGTTTGGATGAGATATGTTTATATATTCATTTTGTTATGGATTGGATTTTATATGTGTGGGATGTGAATAGGGATACCTGAAGGATCCCCATTATTGATTATTGTTTATTATTCATTATTGTTTGTTATATAATCTGCTTATTGAGTCTGTTTAGACTCACCCCTATTTATTTTATTTTTTAGTTGGCAGGTCAAGCCATGGAAGATTAAAATAACAAAAAATATAGAAGAGAATTTATTTGAGAAGTAAATGTACCTTGTGACAGAATGTTGTATCATTTCAATGGGATTGGAATTCCTTTATGTATGTAATTTAAATGATGAATCGTTGTATTCAAATGATCTGAAATCATGTATAATGAGAAGAAATTGTAAATTTTATTTGAAATTATGGAATTATGATTGTATATATTATTCAAAAGATCCAAATAATGTAAAAGTGAAATATTGGCATGTCCTAGTAAAGTATTTATGATTGTGTTAAATGAATTAAAGTCCCATTAGGTGTATTGCCATCATGATTTACATCGATCTTGGGCAACTGTGGGATAATGGATGTTTGTATTTAGAATCTATATTATTGTTTTATTTATATGATATATAATTGTACAGGTTAGACCCTAATATTTAGGTTAGGATCTGCCAAATTTTGGGCAAAGCAACTCACCTTAAAAGTGGGCAAATCTTGGTGAATTTATGTGGAAAAATGAACATCGCACCTTAGAAGGTGAGGCGTGATAGCAGCAATACCTCAACCAAAGTTTATTTAAAATTTGAAAATCATCTTCTCCAAGGTCAGCACTGCAGGCATTTCAGCCGACGAGGATTAAGCAGAAGTTAGAAAATTCAAATGTGCTAATCAAAAAGGTTTTTTGTCATTGATGGAGTTCACCTACCACTAAAGTCTGGAATTCAGAGCAACTATAAGTGAAGCATCATTGGAGAAGGAGGAGTAATCAAGTATTAAGAAAGTTATTCAACAAAATCCTCTTGAGAGCATTTACTGATCTGAGCCAAAACCTTCTGCCATCTTTCAAGAGTCAAGAGTCTTGCATTAAAACCTTCCTCAACTTGCTTTGAAGGCTCCCAACTACCCTTTGAGAAGATCATTTACTTCTGCATTTAAATTTTAGAAACCTTACCCTGTGCTTATTGGGAAATATTTGTACTTCAACTTCTAATATTCATTCATTATAAATTCCTTAAGCTAGTGGTTGAGACTAGACTCAAGAAGAGTTGTACTATCTGAGTATAGACAAGAGCGATCTATTAACGCCCGCTAGAGTTGGAATCTAGAAGAGTGTTGGGAGCACTGTGATTATGCCAGATAGAGATAAAATCTAGAAGTGTTATGCCCCCTAGAACTAGAATCTAGAAGAACTCTGGGAACGCTATTGTATTTTTGCTATTAGGAATAGTGGAACCCAAGATACTAAGAGAAGAGTGTTCTTGGAAAAGTAAAGTAGAGTGTTTACTTGAACCACTATAAAAATCTTTGTGACTTATTTATTTGTGCATTGATTGATTGAGTGATTTGAATTGATTGCTAGAGGGATGATTGGTCCTAACGGGGTAGAGCAATTTTTTTAAGTACCCAATTCACCCCTCCCCTCTTGGGTTTTTGCCTAATTTTTGAGACCAACACTTATTACCAATAAGGTAGGATCTGAATTTGTCAAAGGCGAAGATAATTTCCAACAACTCTCTTTCTGTTGATCTGAGCATTATTGAGGGTCCTGCTAGCATAATAAATTATGTTGAATACTTGTTCCTTCGCTGTCCTAGGACTGCTAGTACAACATAATTGCTTGCATCACACATCAACTCGAATGGTTTATCCCACTTCGGTGCAACCATAATAGGTGCTGAAACAATCTTTTTCTTCAAAGCATTGAATGCTTTCATGCATTCCTCATTGAAATCAAAGGATATACCTTGCATGAGAAGAATGGAGAGTGGCTTTGAGGTTTTTTGAGAAGTCCTTAATGAAGCTTCTGTAGAATCCCGCGTGCCCAAGGAAACTCAAAATTCCCTTGACTGAGTTCGGTGGTGAGAGTTTTTCTATTGTCTTCACCTTGGCTCTATCAACTTCGATTCCCATGCATGAAATTCGATGTTCCAAAACAATGCCTTCACCAAGAAGTTACATTTTTCTCAATTCAACACTAGATTTGTTTCTTCACATCTCTTTAAAACTGACTCCAAGATTTGAATACAATGATCAAAAGATTTTCCAAACATGGAGAATTCATCTATGAAGACTTCAATGATTATCTCCACCAAGTCTAAAAATATTACCATCATACATCTTTGAAAAGTAGCCGATGCATTGTATGGACCAAAGGGCATTCTTCTAAAAGTGAACGTATCATATGGGCATGTGAATGTTGTCTTCTCTTGGTCTTCTAGAGAAATGACTATTTGGTTGTATCCAGAATAGCCATCAAAAAAGTAGTAGTAATCAAAACCTACTAGACGATCCAACATTTGATCAATGAATAGCAATGGGCTTTTCTTGTGGTTGTATTCAACTTCCTATAATCAACACAAATCCTCCACCTTGTAATAGTTCTCAATGGAATTAATTCGTTATTTTCATTCTTCACCACTATCATTCCAACCTTCTTTGGAACCACTTGTGTAGGGTTGACCCATGAACTATCGAAAATAGGATAAATTATTCCCGCATTCAACCACTTCAACACTTCCTTGTGAAACACTTACTTCATAGTTGGATTCAACCTTCATTGAGCTTCCATAGATGGTCTATAATTTTCTTCCATTAAAATTATGTGCATGCATACAGTTGGGTTGATTCCTTTCAAGACCACCCGATAGCTAATTTGTAATTCTTGAGGACCCATAGTAGCTTATCATGTTCATCTCCAAAGACGTTGGAAGATATGATAATTGGTAATGAAGAGGATTCACCAAGAAAGGCATACTGCAAATGGTTTGGCAACTGTTTGAGCTGAAGAGATGGTGGCTTCTCAATTGAAGGAGCAGATTGAGGAAGACTCTATACCAAACTTTCAAAATACTTTCTATTCTTTGGACCAAAAGAGTCCAAAGACTGTACAATTTCTACAATATCTTCCTCATCAAGAGCAAAAAGAGAAGGATGAGTTAAGCTGCTTTCCAGTGGATCTTCTCAACTCTCTAAGTGTTGAGATACTAAGGTATCCAATGAGTCTATCCAGAAGCAGCTATCACTTGCTATAGGATATTTGATTGCATTGAACACCTTAAATATCACTTTCTCATCCTAAACACAAAGTGTCAATTCACCTTTCTAGACATCGATCAAAACTCTTCCAGTGGCCAAGAATGTTCTCTCCAAAATGATAGGAACATATTTGTCTTCCTCCACCACAAAGTCTGCTGGGAATATAAACTTGTCAGTCTTGACAAGTATATCTTCAACAATGCCTCTTGGGTTCTTGATAGATCTATCCGCCAACTGAAGAGACATAGTTGTAGGTCTTGCTTTGTCTAGCCCCAATTTTTTTATAAATTGATAAATGTATAAGATTAATGCTGGCTCCCAGATCACATAGCACCTTCTCAAATATACAATTTCCAATGACACAAGGAATATCGAAGCTTCCTAGATCTTTGAGTTTTAGAGGAAGCTTCCTTTGAATGATTGCACTACATTCCTTGATGAGAGCAACCATCTCATATTCTTATAACTTCCCCTTATTTAACAAGATATGTTTCATAAACTTCACATAGCTTGGCATCTGTGTGAATGCATCGGCAAATGGTATATTGATATGAAGCTCCCTGAAGACTTTCAAAACTAGCAAACTACTTGTCCAATTTGCCTTTCTTTAGTTTTTGAGGAAAAGGTATGGAGGCAGTTGGTTGTTGAGGAGGCAATGGCTATGGATTAGGAGGGGCTTTCACTTGCTCTTGACCTTCTGATTTATCTTTTTCATTACTCATTGGAGGTTCCAATTCCTTCCCATTTCTTAAAGTGATGGCTTTACAATGTTCTCTTGGATTTATTTCTGTATTGTTGGGCATTGTTGACGATTGTTGAACATATTTGCCATTTGAGCCACTTGACCTTCTAAGTTTTGGATTTGTGCATATTGGTTTTGAATATTGGCCCTTATCTAAGCCATAAAATCTTTTATTTTGTCGATGAAGTTATCAACTGTGGTTGAGAATTTATTTAAAGTACTAGCAAATTGGGCTAGAGTAGTCTCCCAATCTGCCTTTTTCTCTTGCTACTAAAATCTCTCTTGTTGCTAAAATCTTTGTTGAGGTTGTCCCTTATTGATTTGTCCAAGAAAATTTTGGATGGTTTCTCCACCCAAGATTGCATGTATTGGAATATGGGTTGGCAGCTTGTTGAAAATTTCAACAAATTATGCTTGTTCTTGTTGTGGCTGTATAAATGAATTTTCAGGTTGGCATTCTTTATCGAAATGATTGCCTTGGCAGATGTCATAAGAAATTTGAGGAGTCTAAATGGCGTTGACTCCCACTTGATTCTTTTGCAATTGTTACGTAAAAACTGTAACTTGAGCTGTTAATGCAGCGATAAGATCAATTTCATATACTCTTGTTAGCTTCTTTGATATAGTTCTCTCACTTGGCCATTGGAATTTATTCTTCCTTTGCATAAAGATTCCACATTCAATCTTCTATATTTGCTTCCCTTTCTTGTTTTTCTGCCTCCAAACCTTGCCAAAGTCCCTCAAAAGACGTGCCCAAAACTTATTTTTATATCCTCTTCATTAGGGTTTAGCTTCATTGCACAAGTCAAGCATGATCCAGAAAATCCAGAAGTTGTCTTATTGTTAATTCTTTATATTTATATCACTTCTCCTACATCCATGTCCCTGCAAGTAAACACACAAAAAATACTTTAAATCAACTAAACGCAACTCAAAAATGAACCAAAGGTTAGTTCAAAAAGACATAATATAGGTAAATAAAATTCACTTATCAATATAGAAATTGGGATATTAAGAATAAATACTTGACTCGACACTTGGGAGAGGGAGTTGAGTGAATTGAAATTCTTGATTTATAAACCAAGAGAATAATCAATATATGATGAGTTGAAAACACCAAGATTGAAATATAAGTGAAATTAATCCTCTAGAGCTTCTTTATCTTGAAATCTTCACATCAAAGTTTGTTTATTTTTACTTGTTGGTCAATTGCTTAGTTCTTGACTTTTCCAAATAAAATTAAGATTATTTACTACAATATCTAGCGATTAATTAGAATTTGCAATCTTTATGGAGAGGATAACTTTCTCATTATTATACTATAAAACTTGACACCATACACTTGTAGTTGAATTCCAGTGAACAAGTTTTTAACACTGTTGCTAGGGACTATTTGTATTTTAATTTCTCACTAATATTATCACAAGATAATTCTAGTTTTAATTTAGATTTTTATTTTCCTTTTCTTTCCTCACATTTATATCTGATTATATCTCTTTCTGTTTTCTTGACAGTGCATGAAAAATCCTAAAGCGCTTGATCTGACTCCTTTTGATTCAAAGATTCAAAGAACACCTTCAGAAATTAGGAAAGCAAAGTGACCCGAATCAAGCCAATGGCAAATCAAGCACAACAAGGGTGATAAAAAATTACTTCAAGCCGGTGGTCAATGGTAACTATTTTGGCATCACTCATCTAGTAAATAATGACAACAATTTCAAGTTAAAGCCTGCTTTGATCAACGTGGTGCAGTAGAATCAATTAGGGGGTTCTCCAAGTGAAGATCCAAATATTCGCTTGGAAATATTCAAAGACATAAGTCATACTATGAAGATGAATAGTGTTTCAAATGATGCCATTAGACTGAGGTTAGTTTCATTCTCTTTGAGGGACAAAGCAAGAGGTTAGTTGTAGAGTCTATAGTTAGGAAGCATCACTACTTGGGATGAGATGGTAGAAAAGTTCTCAGCAAAATTCTTCCCACCTGCTAAAACTGCTCAACTCAAAAGTGAGATAGGCCGGTTTAAGCAGATGGATTTTGAGCCACTTTATGAATGTTAGGAGAGATACAAGGATCTATTCAAAAGATGTCCTCAACATTATTTTCCTAATTGACTTCAAATCCAATTATTCCATAATGAGTTGAATGGTCAGACAAGGACAATAGTTGATGCTACTTCTGCAGGTTCACTGATGGAAAAAACTATAGCAAATGCATATTCTTTGCTTAAAGATATGACATCCAACACTTTTCATAAGCCCAATGAACGTACCATGGTGAGAAAGGTCACTGGTTGTTTTGAAGTAAATCTAATCACTACTCTCACAGCACAAATGTTATCTCTAACTCACCAACTAGCCATGGCAAATTCAGCATCAAAGGGAGTTTCGATTTTGGGAGAATCTTCTTCTTCTGAAATTGGATCATTCATTGCTACAAACCAAACCAAGGAAGAGGTACAATATATGAATAACAAGGGCTATGACAACTTTCTTGGAAATAACCCGCTGACTTAGTATTATCCAGTATGGAGAAATCATGAAAATCTTTATTATGGTAATTTTAGGAATGCAATAAACCCTCCTGTTGGTTTGCAACCTCCACATCAATCTCAACAACTAGAAAAGAAGCTATGACTTGAAGATGTCATGAGTGCTATTAGTACCTTTGTAACAAAAAGTTGGTCAAGATTTTTAAGAAGTGAAACAAGAATTGAGAGAAATGAAGCAAGACTTGACAGCATTGAGATGCACATGAGAAATATGAATGCACCTATCAAGTCTTTGGAAACTCAGATTGATCAACTTACAAATTCTATCAATAATCCTAAAGAAGGTTCTTTTCCAAGCAACATTAAGAAAAATCAAAGAGAGCAATGCAATGTTGTAACACTAAGGAGTGGCAGAGAATTGGAATCTCCAAGGAAGCATGTTGAGCCACAATCATTCTCAACATCAATGGATCAAGATGCTGCACAAAGAAAAGAAGAGGAAGAGAAGAAAGAAGAGCCAAAAAGGGAAGATTACAGACTTGGGAGGATTACATTTCCTTATAATCCTCCATTTTGAAAACTTCACCTCCCTTTCCTCAAAGATTTCAAAAGAAAAAATTGGTGAACAATTCAATAAATTCTTGGAAATTTTTAAGAAAATTCACATTAATATTTGTATTATAGAGTGGCTTTGGAGTAGATGCCTCTCTATGCCAAGTTCATGAAGGAGGTGATGTCCAAGAAAATGAAGCTTGAAGAATTTGAGATAATGAAGCTGTAGTACCCTCATACCTAGGGCACTATATTCTTATATTCCAGAGAAGGATTCTATAGAAAATCTGACAATCTCCCCTAAAATATAAGGGTTTCACAACTATAAATTCAATAAACTTACAAACAACATATATCCATAGTCCCTAGAATCATACATTCAATCTCAGGGCATGATAAATAACTATATAAATCCCATAACAACTCCAATCACATCATAAAAGAAATATCATGGCCTACAGGCCCTACCATGCCATACATCTGAAAATCACAATAAACTTATTCATCATTTCCATTATATTTACTTATTGATTCAATCCACCAATAAGAAATAACAAAATAAAATGTTTAAGAGTTATCACATCTCCTCATCCAAGCACACGCCTAGCTCCATTCATAAGCACCAACCCCTAGTTGGGCTTCTCTGTCATTTCTAACATCTAAAGCATAAAAGAAAATAGGGTGAATCTAGGTAAACTCAGTAAGTAGGAAAAGTGGAAATAAAATAATGATAACTAATTAAAATGCAAACTCAGCTCAAAACTATGACAATGTAACATATACCACATATGCAACACATACTTATATCATATTATATCATATCTATAAGCCACTAAGTCACATCATAGTCATATAGCCACTAAGGCAAGCCAGCATAACATATTACATAAGCATTAGCCACAACAGGTATTTCATATACACATAGCCACCACGACAATATCTGATGGTTCAAATTATAATTCCTCGCAAGTGTATGGATGTATAGCAATATAGTGTGCAAATGCAAGGGTCATTCTCATAGAGAATGACAAACTAACTTAATTAATCTTAGTTACTAGGTACAAAACTAAACAGACTTCAAATAAGATGTGATGTAATTTAAAAAACTTAATAGAATAAAAGTAAATAAATAGCTAAGGATAGTGCAGAGAAATTAATAAGATGAAGAAGTCTGGGGTTTCGATTTCACCACAAGGTGATATCTCTTTACCAATGAATGTTAGATTTAATGCCTCACTTGGGTTTGTTCTTTCAAACGTAAGATCATTATTGTTAGATGTGCAGGTTCAAATCTAGTGCTTTCACTTATTCCAATTACCTATGATGTTTAGTATAATTGAGGTGAAAACCCATTAAGTTCAAGAACATAAGAACCTGAATAGAATGGTTTAGCATATGATGTGTACATTAACCATCTATCCTTCTCATTCAAGGGAGCTTATGATTTTGCATATTATGTATACCTTAACCATGCTTTGATAAATAATCTAACTGATAATATTGGTGATCAAATAATAAAATAAATTAAATCATTTCAAACAACATCATGAATGAAACAAGATCATCTAGTATTAATAATATCCAACAATCCATAATAAAGAGTATCAAAAAAGGTTACATCTTCACCCTAGAAAAAGAAATTTAGTTTAGAAGAGAAAATTAACTAACTTCCTGAGACAACATGATAACAATGAAGAACATCTTTTCTCTTTCTTCTTTCTTACTTGCAATCCCTTCTTCTTCTCCATAAGAAATCTCCCAAAAAATGGCTCTAAACCTTAGAGAAAACTCTAAAAAATGGAAATGGAAGAACCCTGCAAAAACCTTAAGTTTTTCCTTAAAAAGCCAGCTAAAATATGCAAATGCAGAAAAATTCCACAACTTATCTGCCTCCAGTGCCGGTGGCTCCAAGTGGACACTGGCGGCACCAGCCTGCTACCCGGTCCTTCTTGCTTTGTTTGCTCTATTTGCTCCATCTTTGTAGTTGCCTCTTTAACAATCTTTTTCTCTTCTTTTTCATACTTTTTCCATCTTCAAAGCACCTGATAAAATCCAACAAATAAGCATTAAATTCATCTAAAAGAGACAAGGATTTGCAAATAAACAAGCTTGAACATGTCTAATATATGTGTATGAAATTGATTCATCAAATACCCCCAAACTTACTCATTTGGTCATTCTCGAGAAGACTAGAAATTAGAACTCATGAATCAGTTAGGATAATTTCTCTCAATCAATTATTAGCATGCTAGGCAAATTACACATGTACACAGTTCAAAAATCATTCAAGACACTTGCCAAGCAATCTCATGAAACTCATGCTTAATCAATCCTTTCATGAAGTGAAAATCTGTGTGTGTAATGTCAATTACATGCTTCATGCATACTTTTCAGTCAGCAATGTGCAAATTAGTGGTTCTAATGATCTTTACATAGCACTCTATAAGCTTACTTTTCATAATCCCTCTCCAATAATGTAGACAACTCTGTTCACTTGGATCAATAGGTCTTTGTTAAGCTTGTAATGAGGGTCTTAGGTTTGGCTACAAAAGAAAACGAATAAGGATTCATAGAGTAAAAGATCATAACTAACTTGCATATGAATGTTCACTCTCTTAAAATATTTTTTTTATTTGCTCTTCTTTTTTTTATGGGTTGTATTACTACCACACCCCCAAACTTATTTTCTTTTGAGTTAATTGGGATTTGATCCTTCCAATTGAAAGAGGAATTATTACTAATTCTTTTCTTTATTATCCCCTTTTCTTTTCCTTTTTGGCATTTTTCTTTTCAATTCCCCCAAACTTAATTTCTTTTGCTTCAATCATGCCTTTCTAACAACCATATGTATAAAACATGTCTCTTATAGGTTGAGCATAGTTTTTTTAGGCTGAAAGGGTTTAGATAATGAGGCTAAAGAAAGAAAAGTTGAGTGGTGGTTTTTTTGCGTGCTTTGCATATGCCCTACTCTCATAAGGCTCAATGGGGACTCTAGTAATATGAATGTACTAGGTTAGCTTGAAAGGCTGAAACTAATAGAAAAGAATTGCCTAAATCACTTCCAAGTAAACATGTAATCTAGGATTTCGCCTTGAGGGATAATCAAACAAGTTTTAGAATGCCAGAGTCAACCAACATTAATCACTAAATTCACAACACTATCGACTAATCTACATATACTTTGCATGATCATAACATAATGTGCTCAATAAAATTTTTATTAATTATGAAAAAGAAAGACTTATCATAAAAATCATTAAGTCACAAGGTAGAATCTATCCTTTCTTCTAAATCATGTGCAATGGTAATCAAAAACTTAATATAAGTTACTGTTCATCAAGAGAGAATCCATCATATTCAGTTTTAACATGTTAACACAGTTGCTCTTGGGTCAACATTAAATCTAACACATAATCAACTCCAAATAAACATATGACACACAAATTAAATAAACTACAACAACCCCCAACTTAGACAAAAGCATCCCTAAGCACAAATTAAATGCTAAACACCCCCAAACTTAAACACAACATTGTCCTCAATGTGAAATAAAGCATTAGAAAATGAGGACTTCCCTAAAATGGATCACTCATTGGAGTTGTCATCTTATGCCCAACGTGAATCTTTAGCCGGCATATCAGGAAGTGTAGGTGGAGGTGGGAAAACACATGGAGCCGTTGCAACCTCTTTTTGTTTTTTTTGGAACGATCTTAGCATCAGTGGCGCCCATTCGCTATCTCCTCGTGCCTCTTTGTGAAATTCCAGCATCGGAGGCACCCTTTTGTTGCCTTGAAACTCCCTTTTCATGTTGTATCATCACCTAATTGACCTCCTTGCTTGAAATTTTTACTTAGGCCTTTAACTTGTTAAACATGAAATAATACTACATTAAGTAAAATAGATAGGAATAATAATAATGTAATCTATCAACCTAATGAGTAAAGCAAGATTATTTAAACTATTGTAACTTTGTCTAAGAAATTGAAATACTAAAAGATAAAAAGCTTGGGTTGCCTCCCAGGAAGCACTTTATTTAACGTATGAATAAGACAAACTCCCTTTCTCTACAAATTCTTCAATTTCTCACACTTCATTAGGTTGCTTTGGTAGGTCCTCTCTCTTATATTTCTTCACACAATGTCCATTAACTTAGAAAGTGCTACCATTTCTTGGATTCCTCAGCTCAATTGCTCAATGAGGAAACACTTATGTGACATGAAATGGACCAACCCAACATGACTTTAGTTTTCTTGGAAACAAATGCAAAGATGAGTCATAAAGTAAAACATCCATTCCAGGCTCAATGTACCATTTATGAATGATTTCATCATGATATTTCTTGGTTCGCTCCTTGTAAATCTTGGCATTTTCATATGCCTCATTCCTCAGCTCTTCAAGTTCATCAAATTGAAGTTTCCTCTACTCTCCTGCCTTTTCCATATCATAATTCAGGTGCTTAATAGCCCATTAGGCCTTATGCTCCAACTCAAAAGGCAAATCGCAAGCTTTCCCAAAAACAAGTCTGTATGGACTCAGTCCAATTGAGGTCTTGAAAGCAGTCCTATATGCCCATAAGGCATCATTCAGCCTCATTGCCCAGTTTTTCCTTGAAGTGTTCACAATGTTTTCCAAATTTGCTTTTATTTGTCTATTGCTGACTTCTACCTGTGCCGATGTTTGTGGATAATAAGGTGTTGTACCCCTGTAAGTGATGTTATACTTTTTTAGTAAAGCTGCAAAAATCTTATTATAGAAATGAGTTCCTCTATCACTAACAATAGCTCTTGGAGTGCCAAACCTAGAAAAAATCCTGTCTTTCAAAAATCTCAGCACAACGTTAGCATCATTAGTTTTAGTGGCCATTGCTTCAATCCATTTGGACATATAATCTACAGTAAGAAAAATATACTGGTTCCCATTTGATGGTGGGAATGGACCCATGAAATCAATGCCCCATACATCAAAAAGTTCAACAATAAGGTTACCTATAAGTGGCATCTCATCTCTCTTTCCAATGTTTCCTATTCTTTGGCATCTATCACACATAGCACAAAAAACAAGAGCATCTATAAAAAAATTTTGCCAATAAAACCCACATTGAAAGATTTTGAGAGCAGTTTTCTTCCCTCCAAAATACCCTCCATAACTAAATCTGTGGCAATGTCTCAGAATACTCTACTGCTCATCCTCCATAATGCAATGCCTAATGATTTAGTCTTGGCATATTTTGAACAGGATTGGATCATCTCAGAAATAATGCTTCGCCATTGCGAACAACTTTCTTCTTCCCTGTGAGTTTAGTAGAGGATTAAAAATTTCTTTAACCAAGTAATTGACAATGTCAATGTACCAAGGTTCATTCTCTTTCATAGAGTACAATTGCTCATTAGGAAAGTTCTCATTGATAAGAATGTTTTCCTTTCCTCTTTCTTGCTCAAAATTAGTCCCTTCCACCAGTCTAGACAGATGATCTACCACAACATTCTCACACCCCTTCTTATCCCTAATTATTAGATCAAACTCTTACAATAATAGAATCCACCTGATTAATATCGGCTTGGCATCAACAAATATCTCAGTGCGGCATGATTTGAATAGACAATTACCTTTGAACCAATCAAGTAAGAACAAAATTTTTCCAAAGCAAACACAATAGCAAGCAATTCTTTTCAGTGGTAAAATAATTTAATTATGCTTCATTTAGAGTCCTACTTGCATAATGAATAATATGAGATAACTTATCTACTCTCTACCCTAAAATAGCACCAACAACAAAATCTGATGCATCACACATGAGTTCAAATGGAAGAGACCAATCTAGAACTACTAGAATAGGAGTCAATGTCAATTTTTCTTTCAAAATATTAAATGCTACAAGGCACTCCTCATCAAAATAGAAAGTTACATCCATAGCCAGCAGGCTAGAAATTTTTGAGAAATCTTTAATAAAACCAGCATGACCAAGAAAGCTTTTGACTCCTTTGATTTAAATTGGTGGTGGCAATTTTGCAATCAATTCAATTTTTGCCCTATCTACCTAATTGTCTTTATTTGAAATAATGTGCCCAAGTACAATTCCCTATTTTACCAAAAAGTGACACTTCTCCCAACTTAGTGTCAAATTCATATCCATACATCTTTTAAGCACCAAACTCAAGTTATAAAGGCAATCATCAAATGAGTCTCCAAAAATAGAAAAATCATCCATAAACACTTCAATAAACTTTTCAATCATGTCAAAAAAGATGAAAATCATACACCTTTGTGTAGCACCCCGCTGGCCCAGACCACCCCCGACCGATGGTTGCTACATATTTATACATAAATGTGCTGGCCGATGTACAACTTTTAAATAAAAATTTTGGCAACACCTCTCCCAAGATCGAATAATGTGAAGAAAAAAGAACCATCTGCACAGCGTACCTGATAAGCATTTCAATATCATAGCGTATGAGAACAACTAATGTTTATCATTTATTTATTTATTTTTCAATCAAAATTTATATACATCTCATCAAAATATAATTACATTCCAAGTTTTTTTAAAATAAGATAACATCCCCACTATTCATGAACAACTCGAGGATTGAGTCCTCTACTTGTCCCTGCTTGAGTGCCAACTCTCTATTGGGCTCTCTCACTTGTCCTGTTATCTAAAAAAAAAAACTTTCAATAAAACAGCATGAGTCCAAGCAAACTTAATAAATAGGAAAATATTCAAAAACAATAATTTAAAACAAATTTCATTGCGAACAAATCACATGCATATCATGCCCTATGTATATCATGCCCCATGCATCTGCTTCACCACTCCATTATCTATATACCACAATCTGAATCATGTGCACTGGCATAGTGGAATTTCCATTGCTACCCGATTTTCATGTATTACGCACAAGTCATGATAAACAGAGTAACACTCTACACCATATCACCTCATACCCAAACAATATGACCGGTGCCTCCGTTCATGCCCTTGTCGTAACTCCACGTAACGTATATAATAACCATACACCTCTAGCAACTAGGTCATCCCCATCACCCAATTATCCATCAAAACTAAAATTTCCACA
>JAYJMB010061856.1:0-11507 GCA_036873735.1 Pouteria campechiana | reverse complement strand
TAACAAATGTGATGTTTAACTTGGATTTAACTATAACATCACAAAGCATGAAATTTTGATAAATTTCCCTGTACAGCCGGTTTCACTTAATAATCACTCTTGATAAGCTAGGCTGCGGGGTCCATTTTGACTTAGTATAAGCTGGAAAGAAAGGGGCCATTGGAATTACCTGAATTATTTTCTAACAACTAAAAATAGTATTTTAAAATTATTTTGATTTCAAGACTTTATCATTGTCCAGCTGACACATATTAAGTCATACTTTTGTTATAATGGGATACCTCTTATGGCCCGTATATCTCAGTAATCTTTCTTTACGTTGTAATTCTTATCCTATCTACGTATAGGCTACATACTATACCAGTTATACATAAATAGCCCAAAGAAGCATGAACATAGAACTATTTGGATAAAAGTAGAGACTATATCATCAATTCAAATAATGATAACATTTCACCTATACCCTATTTTTCCTTGATTTTTCTTAATTTTAATTATAACTTCTATATTTTATTGCTATCTTTCTAGTTTTTGTTTACTTTCTCAATTTTAATTATTATGTTTTTTTAATCTTTTCTCTGCATTACACATTCTATTTGTCCAACATTCACCGTGGATTTATGTTTTTTGTGATACACGATTTTCTATATCTAACTCTTTTTTACGCCTGTTGAAACAGCATGCACTTAAACATTAAAACATAACATAGGCAGAGTACAATTGCTAGGTCTGATAACAGCATAGCTTGGCCGTCCACATTAATTGCATGCATAATTTTTTTTAGTTGACCACCGATTGCAGTTTTAAAGTGGACAATCACGTGCCTCAGATGCATGTTATATCACTGGGATTTCCAAGGCATGCGAATGTGGACAAATCTGCAGAAACGGACGAATACTCAACCAAGTGAGATACATTGCAGGAGACCGAGATCGGTCTCCAGCAGCCGCGGCAATAATTAATGAATAAATATATGGTTTTGGGAGGCAATTTTAAGCCATTCTTTCAAACTGTACATTCACATTGAAATTTTAGTGAACTTAATTTACGAACATGTCAAACAAAAAAGTAATGATCCAGGACTGAAATCTCGATGCTGCTCTATTAGATTGGACCACCATGATGGTTTAACTAATCTAGATCAGCCATTATATTTATCTTCACAATCAAATTAAATATAAAGAATGCCTTGAACTCAATCGCAATATCCTGATTATTCTAAATATTAAATGGGAGAATCGAGCTAAATATTAAATCGGAGCATCATGATTTTAGTGCTGTCAGCGGGACCATTACGCTACAAAATTAATCGTTTACATACATCTTCAGCAAGTTGGACCACGATTATCAATGTAATTGATATATCAGTCCTTAAACCCATTCCATATCAATGTTATGGATGGTGAAATAGAATCAATGACTGTGATCAAAGGCATCGCATGCTCATGTTTACGAAAGAACTACACGTGAAATCAGCGAGTTAAGAGACAGAACCTCCCCTGAAAATCCGCCACAATCGACCTGGGCACGCGGCTGGCTGTTGCTGCCATGTGCGAGCAATGAAGACAGCCTGCCACCGATACCTAACGTCAGGATTTGGAGCATCGATAACTTCGTCCTCTGGTTGCCAGATGTGACGGTCCTTTCCCCGCTGAGTACGGCTGCTCCCTGCATTATTGCCAAACGACAGAAAAGAGGATCCATGGACCGAGGGTACAGTATCGTAAAATTAAGATAATAGTTTATCATTAGTGCTTATTACTTATTTTCTTAACATAAACCCTATCAACAAAAATATATCTTGAAGCTTATTGCTTATTTAAGGCTATGTTTTATCAACTTATTTTGTGCTTATTACCTATCAATTTAAGTCTTATTCGTTGAAACATTGCCTTCAAACTGTGAAAGGTGTACTACATTAATAGCTAAAATCTGAGAAATTATGCAAGCTATTAACGAGTTCATTTATGTTAACAACACATTGTATAAGGTTAAGCAGTGTGGGTCGATTCTTGCCAAAGAAACTGGTAAGTGGTAACACTTTTCTATCTAGTGTTTTTGGCCAATGCATGTTTATGTCGAAGAATACATTTTTCAGCGTATAAAATCAGAAAGGGACCCTTGAGCTGTTCAATTTAGGAAGTTGACAGCGCTACACCCACTCCTACATGTAATAATAAGAATAATAATAATAATAATGGATTCAATTCTTAATTTCTTACAGATGTTACCACTCCCACACCATAGCTTGCAAACACGTAACAAGGAATTGTTTTGGTCCGGAAAAGTATATCATGGCACACCAATGAGATTGTTTAACACGTTAGGTGGTCCAATTTTTTGAAATCAATTGATGAAGTCACATTTTGCTCTGATGACGCAAACATTCATCTTGAAACAAAAAGATTAATTTTAAAATATTTTAAAAATAATGTTTGCTCTGATGATGGACCCGTATGTATTCTAAAATATGTCAACACGCGATGCACGATTGAATCCAGTGCAGCCACGTACACAGGAGATCTTCCGTGTTATCGAAACCTCTCCGGGGGTGGGGAAACAAAAGATACGAGAGCCCAAGAACGATAGATATTGACGATCGAATGCAGGTGAGTAAGAATCTTATTTTTTATTTATCTAACGATGAAAATTGAAATTCATATATAATCAACTAGTCACATGTAAAATATAATATACGCTCTTAAAATGCCAAAATGATCTTACTTGTCGAAAAAACCCTGACCATTTAATTTCTCTCGTGGTTCACCTAATTATTAGATTTAAATTATTTTTATATTACATAAAAATATAAAAATATTTTTAATGAAGTGATTAAATAAATTCCAGTTGCACCTATCAAGTGATTAAGTCGATATTGATAGTCACGATAGATTCCGATTTCACATGCTCACTGTTATATGAATTATGCGCTATTGTAGTTGAGGAGATTTCACTGTCACGTATAAATTAGGATTTATTATTGCAGCGACCGTGCATTAGGATTTATTATTGCAGCGACCGTGCAATAATTGAGGTTTTCGAATAAAACCAATCCAGACATTCTTTGAAGATTGCCCAAGTGAGATTGAACACATTGACCGGTAGAAAGTAGAAACTACGGAATATATAGCTCGTACTACTACGTGTTGGGCGGGGAGAAGCTATTGTCTGTCTTCCCATTTTGAGGGGTAGGTTTAAGTGGCTTCTAATCCACGTCGGGCCAATATAGTCGTACGCCTGTATTGTAACAACAAGGCCATGTGCAAGGGATTGGCTTCATCACATCATGAGGGTGTCAAAAGACACAAAATTCCACCCTTTAGTTAAAAGATCAAAATATTTCTACCATGCAAGATCTGATGCCTTGAATGATAAGAAAATTGCAAATCATAGTAACTATAATGGAATGTTGATGTGGTTCTTGAAAAAATCTCTCCTTGAATCTCATAAGACTATAACAAATATCAAAGGATGCCGGGGTATTCCCGACGTGAACACTCTAACGCTCAAGTTAGTAAATGAGACTCTTTTAAAGATGATAAAATAATAAAAAGAGTTTTTTTTAGGTATATACCTAGGTATATTTATAGTTGAGCAAGAGTGCATAGCCAGAATGTATACAATACTTGTATGCAAGTAAGACAAAGATTCTCGTTTATAAAAGAATTTAAAAAGGATACGTATCTTGAATCCTGGTCTCATAGGACTATGTAATAGCTATAAAATATATCCCATTAAAGTAAGAATCTAACGTAAAGTGCGGTGCTAGTTGGATTTGTATTAAAGTTTTCTAACACCTATCATGCTAGTCACTACCATCCTACAATTCAGCTTATTGAATGATTGTCTGCCTAATTAAGTGGCCCACAACGACTTTTTGATTGGGAAATTTGCTAAGACACTACACCTTCATCAAAGTTTGCACATTATGTTCAAGTTACAAGTTTCATTGTAGAGCCGTTGTCAGCAACAATCAAGAATAATAGCTTAAACTCTTACTTTATAAGAAGATCAAGCATGAAAGCCATGATTGGTGGCTTGAAAACTTTCCCTACCACTTAACCTCGTGTATGGTCATTAGGTCCTAAGCTTTCAGAAGAACTCCACGGAATCTTCCTACGTGTCATAGTCACTGACGAAGGAAAAGATATTTTAAAACAACTCCATGATTTAAAAAATTCTACAACCCTTTGATTGCTTTGTGTTTTTAATAAATTGTCTACAAGCAAAAGATGGATGAAGGCTCCTTTTAGTAATGAGTAAGGGTGTGCATGGGCCGGGTTCTGTTCAAGTTTTGGGTTGTCCAACCCTAATCCTGTGTATAAAATATGTGTCCAACCCTAAATCTTATTTTACTTTTAAAACCTTTGCCCAACCCTTGCCATAATCATTTGAGTTTGGTTTAGGTTTTTAATATACACCTAAATATAAAAAGGTAGATAAAAATACTAACTTTACTTGTTAAAGCATTGTATAAAAAGTTATTAAAAAATGACTCATTTCTTACATACATTGTACTATTGCAATCAAACAAACAATAAGATATTGATATACTAGCACATGTGATAAGTATGACTATTTGCAACTAATTATTTCTCGACACAAATTTTTATTTTGAGTTTCTACGAGTCTAGAGAGGTATAGCGGAATTACAATAAGGTTATCAAGCATAAAGAGATGAAAGAAACCCAACAAAAAAAAATCAACATAATGACCAATTAAGAGAAGAAAGAAACTTACCTAAGAAAAATCAATGAACACACCAAGCATCAAAAGAAGAAAGAAACTCATAAAAGAAAATTAATGAACATACTCACTCATCAAGAGAAGAAAGAAACCCAACAAAGAAAATCAGTGAACATAATGATCTATCTCTACTCAACTCCATATATCTAGGTTGGAATAGATAATTCAAATAAAATCACTATAAAAAACTACATAGATAGTTCAATCCAACAAGAGGATCAAAACAACTTGCAAAACAAAAAAATTTAGAAGAGAAAAATCTAATTAGAAAATTGATTAATTTCTTTTAGATTCTATGTGGGAATAATTTCTAGAAAAATCTAACTAGAAAACTCATTTTTTTTATTTTTTTATTAGTGACTGGGTTAGGGTTCAGTCTGGGTATCTAAACCCTGTATGCAGACCAAACCCACCATTCACTAGGGTTCGATTCGGTCTCTACCCTGTTTGATTTTTTTTTTTTTTAAAGTTGCATCCTATCCTTAGACAAATTCGGGCAAGTTCGGATGGGTTCGGGCTAAACCTGAGCCCATGCACACCCCTAGTAATGAGTAAAAGAGGGCATAAACATTTTATCTTTTCTCACTTCTTTTGATGTGATTTGATATCTTAATTATTTAATAACCTTACTTTTTATTATTATCTATATTTAATTATTATTTTTTATCATTTTATAAAAAATTTAACCATTATGTCTTTATTTACTTCTTTTATAATCATTATCTCTTATGATATTATATCATATCCTTTAATTTTTTATATTTTTTTTCTTACCTCTTTTCCTTGTTCCTAACCTACAGCTATCCACTGAGGATGACGTGAACTTCTATGAGTCTAAAGCCCTGTTTGACATTGCTATGGAATTTAAGCACTTTTAAAAAAAGTAGTTTTATAATAGAACTTTAATAAAATGTATTTGAAATAAAATAAATTTAAAAGTACTTTTGGCATTACATCTATGTTTATTTATAATATAATGAAAGTATTTTTATTATACAAATAGCCATAAAAAATAAAAATTATATTTTAACTTTCTTACTAGTTTTTTTCAAAAGAATTATATAAATAATATAATATACATATCAAAATTTTAAGATTTAAAATATGTGCTAATAATAAAATATTTTTAATATACATTATTACTTTAGGAGAAGAAAAATACTTGAAATTTTTAATATTAATATGCGTATATGATAAAATTAATATATGCATAGAGTCTATTCTTCTCTTTTTTTTTTTTCGATTGAATGCTTTTCGGGGACTGAGTCTCCGGGAGAATTTTTTGATGTAAGCCTTGTAAGCTTTCCATTCCAACTCTCTCCTAGTCTTTCCCGCGTGTGTAAGGGGCTCTTGTTAGAATTGAAGGGAGGCTAGTGTCCAAAGTTGTGCCTAAGTCGAGTCTTGTATTCGTTCTCTCTCTTTCTTTTGTTCTCATTCGAAGTCCTTCGTTCTAGCCGTCCAAGTGGAATGTGTGAGTAAGGTTCTATAAAGTCTTTTATGAAATTTTGATGAATGACAATACTTATATCATATCTAAATATTTAAATATAATTTTATATACTTATAATATTATTTTTTAAAAGAGAAAAAAATGAAGAGAACTCTTGTCATAGGCTCACAAAAAACTGCAAAAGCACGACATTCCATGGGTCAGTAGTCAAGCCGATGACAGTCATCACCTTTCGATCATGAATTGGAAAATTTCATCGTTAAGTTATTGAACCTTCCATAAAATCACAAACAAACATATTTTAATACGGTCGCCCATGCAGCATAGATTCCAAAACTGAGCAGTCTACGGTTTCATAAATAAATGGCCAAAGGGTTGACAAAAATTGCACAGTTGGTAACTTCTGCTGGGAACCACCCACTGCCATTCAGCATTAAATAACATTTCTACTTTTTCTTATCGTCATGTAAAATATTATATAACCATAAATTTTGAATAATCATTTAAGAATAAATATGAATCAATTAAAATTGTTTCTTTACCTTTTCGGATCTTGGAATAAATAATCAGACATTGATATCTGTAGAAGTATTTTTTTTTTTTACACTGATGAGATTGTCTTAGGGGCAACATTGTCACTTTTAAAATAATATGCAGTGATCAAGGAAATGGAAGACCACTTTTATCACTTAACATGCCACCGAATGACGTGAAGTTATTCTACGACCAAAGATACATTCCGTGCAATTTGTGTCAAACATTCCAAACAGAAAAATGAATAAAATAAAAGGACTTCTCGGTTTTCTAAGCTCTGGCATTGAGAATAGCTACCACAATCTTATCCCTGCCTATTTAGAGGAATTACAATTAATTTTTAGTATCGCAGCCAGCACTATTCCCTGCTTATATGTGCCTTGGAAATTACCACCGCATGATACAAGTATATGCATCCACGTTGAGAGTTCAATTTGGGACTCTAAGGTTTTATTAATTTGTAGGCTTGCAGGTGGTCGGTGAGACTCGTAGTTTGAAAATCAAATAAAATCTTAAATGTGATGAAATAGAAAGTCTCGAAAAGATCGCAGCCGTCTGTCTTCTTTTATCTTCCTATTATAATGTTTAGATGATCTAAAGATTCAGCTCTGTCAGTTTACTTGCATGTCACATTCTAGGCTAGGAAAGACCATATTGTTACGAGAAAAATCTTTTCATTTCTAACCATCTTATTCAAAATGAATTCTGCTAAAAGGCCTGCCGTTCACCTTCCACGCGCGCAAGTCGTCGGCCTCCCGTTCCTTCTCAAAGGCCAAAAACGTCAATCATGTACGGTTTTAGTACACTGCATGCGATTGGATTCTGCTAGAAGGGTTTTCTACAAACCGATGTACCCAGGACGCTTGTACATCGGGCCCAAACACGAATGGGCACAGACAATTGCTTCCAGTTCCATGTTATTAATGTGGCCTGCTAACAACAACTAGATGGCATGAATTTTAGATATCAGCATTAGAATCATCCACCCAAATTTTTGGCATTCAGCTCAAAAAAAGGAAGCTGCACTGGAAAATCCTCTAATTACAGTCAATATGGAAGTGTCAAATACCATGACAAAGGTAAGGGATGTTTGCATCAATAATGTTACTGTTAGGATTTTTCCTTCCTTTCATAGCTCTTACAAAAGCTCTACAGGTATCTTTTTTTTTTTTTTTTCTTTTTTTCAGCTAAGGTTACATTGGAACATTCAACCTTAAGGTTTTATTAGTTTTCAACTAAAAGGTGTGATTTGAAATCAATAAATAGTTGATTTTGAAGGTTCTGCTATAGCACAGGGTGAAATAAAAAAGAAAATATATTTTAATTTTGTATAAAAAAAGAAGTTCTTAAAAGTTGAAATAGGGTAACCAATGTAACATCTCGACTTATGGGATTAAATCTCGACTTATGGGATTAAAATATATATCTTAAAGTACTATGACAAGCCAAAAAGTAACCAACAATGGAGTCACAAACTGATGTGTGAATATAAAACTGAAACCCACTATTCAGAGAAAAGGGGTAGGTTACATGATGCAATCTCCTCCATGCCCAGAAGTTAAACAAAAACTGGTAGCCAGGTTGTAAATGCTGACGACGGTAAACGGAAAGCATTAGTTTTACAGCTTTCAAAAATTCAGACATTCAACATCCCTGTGGACCAATTAATAGGGAGCTGTACGTGGAGTTTTTAACTTCACGAATCGATAGCTTGCCAGTGGCATAAAGTAGTCCTGGCACTGGTCCCCCACTTTCTTATTGGCGAGGGAGGGTGAAATGAATAGCCACTTAATTTCACATGCCCTTAAAATAGATGTTGCTAGTACTGCTCACATGGGGCTTTCATGCATGATCATTCTTGGACGTTGTGTGAATGAAAATGTGAAGAATCAATCTGATCTGTGGGAGAATAGAATAGATTGTCATATCAGCCACACGCCATGTGCATTGTGGAAACAGTTTACCAACTTTTGACTGGTTGATTTCTTTATCGACCATCCTAAGACTGTATGTGTTATTTACCAAATACCATGCAAAAGTTAAGAAACGTAAAAACTTTTTTTTTCCCTTCTACTGTGATATTTATCTACTTGTAATAATCATACATACATGTATATATATATATATATTACTGTTGTTATATATTTTTTCCATCAACATCTCCCTATTTTTTCATCCAAATAGTTAATATATTTTATCTTCATTCATTCGATGATTGGAAGCAGCTCCTATTCTAATGACAGCACCCAATGTTTCTTTTACATTTTTTAAAAATGTTCGCTATCTTTCACCGTTGTCCAAACACACACATCTCGCATGAGTATTGAATAGTTAATTAAATTGTTTTCCTTGCCCTCAGAAACCTGTTTCTTTAGAAATAAGCTATCCATTTCCTGGATAAGTAAATTAAACATAAATGATGACATCAAGCGTGAGCTCATTCTATCTATCTTATAAAGGAGTTATTATAGTACAAAATATGAGATAACAGTACTGTAGGTAAAAATAACTTTTCAATTAAAAAATTATGTACCAGCAAAATATGACTTCTAAAAGATGAAATCGCAACTTGATAAAAAAAATTTAATTTTTAATATTTTTAGGAAGTGAAAAAATCTCTCTTTATAGTTTATATCCACTGTAAAGGTCAGCCATCAAACGTTGATACTTGCGGGCACTGTCAAGAACTAAGTTCAGTTTCCTATCATCTTTTAAATCTTACTTAGAAGTATTTTTTTAAAGCTAAAAACTGCACTGAACGGTCTTAATCGCACTTCTTAGTGAAGTTGTAAACAGCAAGAGTGGTCAGTAGATTCAGTCTTTTAAACTGCCCATTTTACGATTTTACAACTGCCACCTGTCGGATCTGTAACCAATTAAATAACTGTAATTTTACTTCAATCCTTGTAGGTAGACGAAGGAAGTTTTGGTTGTAACTATTTTTGAACGAAATGCATGATTCCAAGGTCTCTTAAATACAGCAGATCACAGGGCGCACGTGCTCCACCTCCCAAGAAGCGGACTACTCGAACAGAAGGCCCATTCACAACGCTATGGGGATGCCGCGCCCCGATCTCAGTTATGTTAACGAAATGGGGATGCCTCCCCGTGCCGCTGCCTTTTATTAATTTATTTACTTCCTCGACGTTTGAGGCTGCGACTAGGGGGTTCTTAGTCGCTGTCCTTTAGTCAAGCGTTTCATACGCCGACCAAGGCTACCTCTTAATGGGAAATTGGGAAACTGCAATTTGGTGGACCCAGTTCAATGCCAACATAAGGATGACCAGAAATTGTTTTTTTGCCATCTGCTGGGGAGCTGAGAACGATATCAACCAACCATCTATGTAGGAATCAGCTACAGTCAGCCAGCTTCTACTTGGACGTAAAACTGATAGATTGGGAAGCGAGGAGGTCGCATTTCCAGTTTCAGCGATGGAGCCTATCATACGAAGAAGAAGCGATGGGACTCGTTTCATCTTTTCTATTTACCTCCTCGCCAGGACGGCGTCCATGATGTGCATCTTGAAGCAAGTGGGCACGTCTCCGTACAGAAGCGTCTGCAGTGTATGAGATCTAAGGCGCTATGTAAAAAGCACATGATGACAAAGTAATGTCCTCGCCCTATAAGAACTCCCCGTGAGATGATAAAACAATAAAGAAAACAAGTCGGTACCAAGCTAAATATGTACGTGCAGGGAAGGCAGCAAACAGGCTGAAACGCGGAGGCCGGGGCATCTTCTTAGAAGAGCACGCGGCTATAAAGGCTTAGGCTGGAGGGCCCTTGTTTTTAGAGTAGAGCAATAAGATGCGCCCAGAGCTGTTGGGATTTACGAGGGTAAGTTCCTTTAGCTGCTGCCGCAATGTGTGAGTTGATAGGAAGCTCACTTTTGTTGGAGGTAGAAGTTCTTTTTGCTGGGTTCTTCTGATTTTAGTTTCGTGCATGGGTGTGTGTGTACTTGAGTTTTGTGTAATGTCTCCTTGCAACTAGTGCAATGGGTCTTGAAGGGATGCAGGATTTGGAGGGCTTTTTGATGGAGGAAGGGCCGGTTTGTACGGAGGAGCTGGAGAGCTCTTTCAGTTCTTGTTTGGATGCTTGGTGGAACGGCCAGATCTCCGAGTTAGATGGCGGTGACTTAGATCTCTTCTCTCTCTTGGAGGAAGATGATCAGCTCCATCAACAGCATCCGCCTTCTGCATGTTCCATATATCAAAATGAAGATGAGCAGCTGCAGCCGCAATCTTTACCACTACAAGAAGAGGAAGGTGGGGAAGAAGAAAACGGGTTCCTTGAGTCTCCAGACGAGTTTGACACAGAATTCTTCTCCTTCTTGGAGGAACGCAGCCCAACCCTCCGACCATCATCGTCATTTTGTTCCATAAACCAGACCGATCAACCACAGATGGTTTCGCAACAGCAATCGAATGATGAAGACGAGGACGAGGAAGAAGAATCTGAGAGCGATGATAAGAAGGGAAATGCACTCAACAGCAAGAACCTGGTTTCGGAGAGAAACAGGAGGAAACGCTTGAACCAGCAGCTCTTTACATTGAGATCTCTCGTGCCAAACATCACAAAGGTAGCCAATTTGGATCTTCCGTCACCATTAGAAATTTCATATTGATACAATCCACTGCTCATTAATTATATTCCAATCCGTCTTGCCATTCCATAAAAAGATTGAATTGCTGCTGTAACGACTCACCCCAGGATGGCAATGCCACGCTGGCAGTATGGCGGGTTTTCCCAAGATCTACCACACTTGAATGAATAAATGCA
>JAYJMB010061845.1:0-26258 GCA_036873735.1 Pouteria campechiana | reverse complement strand
ATATTTAGGAATCAAATAGGTGCAAAAGATGAAGTATTAGGAGAATAAAATATGACATTTTGCATTCTCATCACTCACACTTTCCTATTCAATTTTTTAACTAATAAGATAGGTAAAGAATTCCAACTGTGAATTAGAATTGATGATCAGAAGTTGAAAAGATTTTCTTATGGTATGATGAATTGAGATTGTAATCCCATTATGTTTGTATAATTGAAATTCATGATGTATTATCTACTATAATATTTGTAATTTCAAATTATGTATAATGAAAAGCATTAGCATGTCATAGTAAATTAATTAGAATATTGTGACAGAAGGATATGATTTCCCTAGGATGTATTGCCATCATGATACGATTCCGATCTTAGGCAGAGCTGTGGGTATGGTGTGAGTGTTGTAGATTGAAATATTATCTTATAATTCTTGAAATGCAATTTTTATATGATTAAATATATGTATACTAGGTTTAGATATTTATATTTTAAGGTAGACTCTGCCAGAAATTTGGCATAATATTTTTCTTAGAAATAGGGAAATGGCGGGGAAGTGGTAAAATGCATAGGCCCCAAGGCAGGGTGTTACATAGGCACAACCCGAAAGGGGAGGGGTGAATTGGGTTAATAAAAATTTTTGCTTAAACTACTTGTAAGGATTAAGACCCTCTTTGCCATTTAAAGAAATAGATAATGCAAGAACTCAAATAAATGGGCAGTAGACAGAGATTTTTATAGTGGTTTGAGTTAACTACTCTACTCCACTCTTCCAAGCACTCTCCTTAGTGACTTTTGTTCCACTATTTCATATAATGGATTACAAATAGTGCACCTAGCACCCTTCTTAATTCCATCTCATTGGGGTATATAAGTTCTTAGTGCCTATGCACTCTTCTACATTCCAGCTCTAGGGTGTATCAATATAGATTCGCAAACTGGTTATGAAACAATATAACAACCAATACTGCTTTTCTTAAGTTTGGTCTCTAATACAAAATCAAGTCACTAAAAGAAATATAAAGAACAATAAATACACTTATATGAAGTATTTCTTTGAAATCATAGGAGAAGACACAAATAGCTTTGAATGTAGTAGAATTTTCTTCCCAGAAAGTAGTTGAGAGCCTTTTTGGATGTAGCAGAAAGTTTGGGCTTGAAGGCATTGAGTTGCTTTGAGTACATAAAGATTGGAGCTTAGTAAATGCTTACAATAGTTAATTTGTATATTATAGCTTTACTTTTAAATTCCAACCATTGGAGGTAGGTGGACTTTATTTAATGGTGGAGAATGTTTGAATATATGACCGTTGCATTCTACATTTTCTGAAGTAGGTGACTTAGCTCTGGAAGTTCACGACTCAATTATGAAATAATGAGAAGATGGTCTTTTTCAAGCCATCTGAAATTATGACTTCAGAGTTGTAAGATAACTTATGAGTCATGACTCAACAATTTTCCAAGCGGGCTGCACGCATTTTTCCATTTTTGGTAGGTCATCGTGCTTTTGCTACTTCAAAGCATTTGAAGTAAAACTTTAGACCATTTGAAGTTCGATTAGTTTTGGATTTTTGCCTCTAAAGCATTATGGACATGCCTCAACACCTCTAAAGTAAAATTTTCAAACATCTAAAGTTCAGAACTTAGTAATTTGTGAATGCTTCTCACTTGTCTCTTCAATGATGCATTATAAACTTGCTTTAGCATGTCTAAAGTAGAATTTTAGGCCATCTGAAGTAGCGTTAACTCTTTAATGCCATTGCTTCGTGCTTCAATACCTCTGAACTTTAATTCGAAACATCTGAAGCACTTCTACTTCTCTAAAGCACATATGAAGTATCCTGTTCAGCCTCTTTGAAGCTTGACATTATTTGAGCTATGTTCAAGAAACATTTTTTACATCATGTAAAGCTGGTTTCAGATAGTTTGAGGCTCTTTATAGTGCTTATTCTTCAGATATATATGTTATCTCTTGTGCTCAACATCTGAAGTACCTTTGAAGCATATATGGACATAATGGCTTGATGTTGCATGTTGTTTTAGATCCTTTGAATAATCTTTAGAGGACCTCTAAAGTATCTTAACTTTGTTATAACATTGTTTCTTTCATTCGTAGCACCTCCAAAATGTGAAGTTCTTTATTTTAGCATACTCTTAAGCTTTCATATTTCACTTTCACATATTTTGAACTTCTGAACTTGCTGTGTTCAGATTTGCAGAAAATTCTTCAACTCCTTTGAATCTTTGAAGGCTTCCCTTGAAACATCGGCATTTTTCTATTTTGAACCATTCTATGCCTTTTGGAATCTAAGTTCTTCTCATTTTGAATCACTTTCATAAATGTATCAGCTTCTACTTTTTGGAATCTTTTAGACCTTCTGTTCTGAAGTTGTTACTGCACTTTAAGATCTTAACAAACTTTCATTAGCTTCATTAGTGAAATTTTATTGTCATTAAAACTAAGTGGATAGAGCTAATAATATTCCCTTTTTCATGATGACAAAAGTTGATGATTTAAGATAGACTATTTAAGATGGATAATGATTATGCAACCTCCCCCTATCTATCTTAGTCATTGATCTCCTCAATGTCTTCTCTCCCCATAGTTGTCTTAACTATCTCTCTCCATATTTGTCTCCCCCTTTTTTTCATAATCAAAAAGAACTTAGGGATTCTTAGGAATTTTAAGTTCAGCATATATAGTTGTTAAGCCATAATTAATGATTATCAAAGTCCTGGCTAGGAATTGAATTCCTATTTGAGTTCTTGAATTGTGAAGTTCCCTAAACAAGCTTAACCTATGCCTTGCGATAATAATGCATGACTATGGTCATTAAGTTATATATTTCATTTTCAATAGAGTTCAACTATGTATGTCCTTATGCACTAATGTTTATCATACCTAATTCTCTTCTTATATTGTAGAAACATTTTGATGATAATGGTTTTGTAAAGATATCCGCTAGTTAACTATTTGTAGGCACATATTCTAAACACATATTATGTTTTTCTACATGGTTCCTAATGAAATGATACCTAATTTCAATATGCTTTGTGTGAGAGTGAAAAATAGGATTCTTAGTCAAGCACATGACACTTGTATTATCACACCTTATAGGAATATCTCTATAATTTTGCCCATATCTATTAGTTGTTGCTTCATCTAAAGCAATTGTGCACAACAACTTCCTACTGCAATATACTCAGCTTCTACAATGGAGAGGGCTACACTAGTTTGCTTCCCAGTGAACCATGATACTAACATATATCCGAGAAATTGATAGGTTCCATTAGTCCTTCTCCTATCAACCTTGTATCCTCCAAAGTCAACATATTAATATCCAATCAATTCAAAACCAATTCCTTTTGAAAAATAGAGCCCTAGACTTGGTGTATCAACTAGATACTTAAAAATTCATCTTACTGCAATTAGGTGTTAATCTTTTGGACTTGACAGAAATCTATCACATAAACATACACTAAATAAAATATTAGGTCTAGAAGTAGTTAAATACAACAAGGAACCAATCATACTACAATTGAAATTTTGGTTTATAGGTTTACCCTTCTCATCATTGTCCAACCTTGTTCTCATGGGTGTGTTTGTAGCTTTGGCATCTTCCATTTTAAACTTCCTAATCATGTCTCTTGTGTACTTGGATTAACAGATGTAAATTCCATCATCTTTTTACTTAATTTGCAATCCAAGGAAGTTTTTTAGTTCGCACATCATGCTCATTTCAAATTTAGCTTGCATGAATCCAGAGAAATTTTGGCAAAGAGATTCATTAGTAGCACTGAAAATAATGTCACCTACATAAACTTGAACTATCAAGATATCCATGCCAATATTCTTGATAAATAGTGTAGTATCTACTTTTCCTCTTTTGAACTTTTGAACTAAGGAACTTACTTAGTCTTTTATACCAAGCTCTTAGAGCTTACCTCAGTCCGTATAGTGTTGTAGTAAGTTTATATGCATGATCTGGTTGATCATCATGTTCAAAACTAAGAGGTTGCTCTATATACACTTTGTCTCTTAGATACCCATTAAAGAATGCACTTTTCATATCCATTTAAAATAGTTAGAAGTTCTTATAGGATGCAAATGCAAGTAACATCCTTATGACTTCTAATCTTTCTATTGGGGTGTAGGATTCCTCAAAATCAATTTTCTCTTCTTGGGAATACCCCTTAGCAACTAACCTTGATTGGTTATTTCTTATAACCAATCAACTTTCATCTAGTTTGTTTCTAATGACCCATTTAGTTCCAATTACATCAGTGTGATTGGGTCTTGGAACTGACTCCCAAACCTTGTTTCTTTTAAACTGGTTTAGCTCTTCATGCAATGCAATTATCTAATTTTCATCATCAAGAGCTTGATCAATGCAAGTGGGTTCTATGTTAGAAATAAAAGCATAATGACCACAAATGTTCTACATGTATTTTTTTGTTCTAACCTAATCATAGATATTGCCTATGACTTAATATCTAGGATGGGCTTGCATGAACTTCAAATCAGCAGGGTGTTGGAAGGGAACATTACCTTCAATTACCTTCTCTTCAATTTTTGAATTTTTACCATTTGGCTTCGAAGTTTCTTCTCCCCCCTTGGTTTTCTAAATGCAGTTCTTCATCCTTTTTGTAACTTCATCTGCATCACTATTAGTCTCCTTTCTCGGGGTTAATCTAGATTCATCAAAAAGAGTACACACAGACTCTTTTATGACTTGAGTTTCTTTATTGAAAACCCTAAATGCTTTGCTATTGGAAGAGTAACTAAGAAAGATAACTTTATTGCTCTTTGGATCAAACTTCCTTATGTTATCCTTACCATCATTTAGTACATAACATACAACCAAAGGAATGGAAATATAAAATATTAAGTTTTCTGCCTTTCTAAAGCTCATATGGGGTTTTCTTCAAAATTGCTCTAATGGTTACCCTATTTAGCACATAGCAAGCAATGCTAACTGCTTCTTCTTAGAATCTTTTGGACAGTTTACTTTCATTCAACATGGTTTTTTCATCTCTTGAATTATCTTATTCTTTCTTTCCATAACTCTATTTTGTTGTGGAATTCTAGGGGACAAGAAGCTATGGAGAATTCCTTTTTCTTCATAAAAGTCAAGAAACTTTCTATTTTCAAATTCACCTCCATGGTCACTTCTGATTGGAATAATTGACAATTGCATCTCATTTTGGATGAGCTTTGAAAAAGTAAAAAATATAGAAAATGCCTCATCTTTGCTTGCCAATAGGATCACCCAAGTGAACTTAAAGTAGTCATCTACAATAACATATACATATCTTTTCCCACATAGACTAATAATATCAAATGGTCCAAATAGTAGAGATGTGGACACCTTATCCTTGCATAAAAAGAAAATTTTTGTCTGTTTTGACAGTTGACAAGCCATGCAGATTTGATCCTTGTAATATTTCAGTCTTGGTAGACCATTTACTAAATTTTTCTTCCAAAGAGATTTGATATTTAACATCTTAATATGTCCCATCCTTTTATGCCACAACTATGGGTCATCATTAATAAGATTAGGAGTTTTCCTATAATTTCATCTAAACGGACCAGATATATATTTTCATGCTTTTTTTCACTAAACAATAGACCTCCATCTACATCGAATACATTACATGTGGATGATTTAAACACAACTTTTCTACCTCTATCATATAATTGACTAATGCTTAATAAGTTATGCTTGAGACCATCAACATATAATACATCTTCAATGCATGACTTGTATAAACCAAATATTTCATGTATACCCTTGATGAAGCCTTTATCATTGTTGCCAAATGCAATTGTTCCTTCATTTATCGTCTTTAACTCCTTGAAAAGGTCTCTGTTCCTACTCATGTGTCTTGAGCATCTATTGTCCTTAAGTCAGGTGTTTCCATTGGTATCCTTAAAGCTTACCTGCAATCATAAACTAAAATATTCTTCTCACCTCTTTGGTACCCAAATAGTGGGTCTATTTATGTTAATGAGTTTGTGTGTGAGGAATAATTATGCATTTTCCTTGGGTGTCCATTTCGATCTAAAACCTTTTCTTTATAACTTTCTTATATAACAATCATATACTATATGTCCTTCTCTATTGCAAAAGTGATGTTTGCTAGGAATTCCTTTTGTTGCTTGTTATTTCCTTGGTTTCCTTACCCAAGAGTGTCCTATGAACCTTCTAATATTAAGACAATTTTCTCCCTCTTCAGTGAGGTCCATCCCCTTGGTCCACTCACATAAATTTCTATTCTCCTGTGGCTCATTACCACTAGATTGTTTACATCCAAGTCCTATTTTACTATTTTTCCCAATCATACATAAGAATCTAGTTACTAATTCTCCTGGGTTGGAGAATTTGTTCAACATGTTGTTTAATATCTCTATCTCTTTCTTTAGGTTTTTGACTTCTTTTAGTAGAGATAGATTTCTTTCAGCAAGAATAGTATTTACTTTGACAGTAGCATAAAAGTCTTTCTTTTTCTAGGTGAATTTTTGTCCATGTGTTTCAAACTCATCAGAGAGACAAATATATGATTGCTATAATTCATCAAGCTTATTGGATTTACTATAACCATTGGTGGAGCTTGAGGAATCAAGGTATAAAAGTAGTAAAAGTTTAACTCAGGTTCAAATTTGTCTATGCATTCTTCAGATTGATCTTTGGTGGAGATGTGGCTTATGGACTCATTCTCTATATGAGCCATACAACAAATTCTTGCTAGATTTCCCATTTCGTTATCATCTCCTCCACTTGAGCTGGTGCTTGAAGACTCCTCATTATTCATGTACATTCCTCTTGTTTGATTTCTTCTAGCTTGCTTCTCTTCTTTTTGTCTTTTTTCTTCCTTTTCATTAAAATTTTCTTTTTCTACATTTGGACACACTGCAAACATGTATCATATTCCTACTCATTTATAACACTTTGGCATATTTCTTCTTCTTCCTCTTCTTTTCTTATCTTCTTGTTTGGATTTCTTTCTAGAGGTGTTCGCTCTGCTGCTTCTTACAAATTTTCTAAAGTTTTTAACGAGCATAGAAACTTCATCTTCTGCTTGATAAGTTGACTCACTGCTGCTCTCTTTTGTTACTTTGAGAGCAATTATTTTCTTCTATTTGACTAGCTCTTCTCTTTTGTTTTTTATCATCTCATAAGACATTAATGAGCTGATAAGTTCATCAACCTTGAGCCTATTTAGGTCTTTTATTTCTTTAATTATAGTGATCTTTTGGTTCTAGGATTTGGGTAGTGCCTTAGGATCTTCATTACTAACTCAGAATTTTAAATCTCTCTCCTTAATCCTTTGAGATCGTTAGTCATCCTAGAGAAATGTATATACATTCACTTGCCATAATGCACTATTCATCTACAATTTCTAGTAAGAAAAATTTGTTCCATCGAATAGGGGCGGCCGGGTGGAGGATTGCCTTTCGAAAAATACATGTTGGTCCCGAAGATTAGGTAAAAACCTAAGAGGGGATGGGTGAATTAGGTACTTTAAAAAAATTACTCAACCCCTTAGGATTAAACATCCCTTTAATAATCAATCTAATCCCTCAATCAATCAATGCACAAATAAATAAGACAAAGGGATTTTTATAGTGGTTCAAGTAAACATTCTACTCCACTCTTCCAAGAACACTCTCCTCTTAGTGTCTTAGGTCTACTATCTCCAATAATAGAAATACAATAGTACTCCCAGTACTCTTTTAGATTCTAACTCTAGGGGACTTGATCATAGTGCTTCCAGCACTCTTTTAGATTCCAACTCTAAGGGGCGTAAATAAATAGCTTTTGTTTATACTCAAAGAATTATAGCTCTTCTTGTGTCTAGCCTCAACCACTAGCTCAAGGGACTTACAATGAATATCAAAAGTTAAAGCACATATACTTCTCAATGAGCATAGGGGAAGGTTTTGAAAATTAAATACAGATGTAAATGATCTTCCCAAAAGATGGTTGGGAGCCTTCTAAGAAACTTGAGGAAGGTTTGAATGCATGGCTCACGACTCTTGAAAGATAGTAGAAAGTTTTTGCTTAGATCAGTAAATGCTCTTAAGAGGATGTTGAATATTTCTCTTTGATTTCTTGGTACTTTTTCTTGCTCCAACGAGGCTTCCTTTATAAGTACTTTGAATTCCAGCCGTTAGTGGTAGGTGAACTCCATGAATGATAGAAGACCATTCTAGTTAACACATTTGAATTCTCTGACTTTTGCTTAATCCTTGTCTACTAGAATATTGGCAATGTTGACTTTGGAGAAGATGATTTCCTAATTCTTAATAAGTATTAGTCAAAGAATGTTGCAATGGTTGATTCTTTCATCAATGTAGAAAGGTCCTTATTAATGTTGACTGGAGACTAACATATATATTTGCCTATTGTCCATCTTCACTTATGACAGACAAAATATCTGTCCAATTGTTCATTAGAAAACATCTTTTGGTTTATCCATGGTAAGTAGTAGATGAATCCAGTTGTTATAGATGAATAGTCTTCTTATCACTTTGTCTATTGATTTGTCCATTCCATGTAACAGACAAATCAGGAAGTCGTAGATGAATCATCTTTCCAGTACTTCATCTATTTGGGTATTTGTTGTAAGTAATGGATGGACTATTGGAGCTCGGACAAATTTTCTTTAGCACTTCATTTATTGGATTGCCTATTGTAAGTATCAGATGAGTCATTGAGGCGCAGACGATTGGATTATCTGTTGCAGATATAGACGAATTTAAAGGTATATAAACTCCATTACTCCACCAGACAAACTTCACTACTCTGCGAGACGATCTTCACTGCTATGCCAAACAAACATCACTTCTTTGCTTTTGTTTATTTTTAACAAACGATCATTGGCTTGGTGAGCTATACGACTATGACACACTTATGTTAGATGAATCACATTGTATGCATGTTGGTTTGCATTCATCAGATATAATCTTTACTTTGATAGATGAATGAAAACTCGATTGATTCCTTTTCATTTGAGCTTTGTCTATAGCGGTACTTCATCTTTTACTTCTACACTTGCCTAAGCTTTTTAGTTAGACAGATTGACACCTTGGAATATCTTTTTTGTGCTCATTTTTCATGAGGCCTGTAACTTGATTCTACAAGCTAAATGCTTGGCAACAACCATTAGCATTAAATTTTTAATGAAGTTTTATTTGTCATCAAAACTATGCATTTATATTAACATTCTTCTCCTTTTTGATGATGACAAAACTTGATTAAAAATTATGTCATAAAAGATAATCTCCCCCTGAATGTATGCAATCTAATAAAATTATTTTGTAAAGTTTAATCATTTCTAATCATTCCTAAATTTTTCACTTTTTGTTTTTCCCCTTGACTAGTTTTATAAGTATTCTCTGTAAGGCCTTGAAATTTTTAAAAATGTAAAATTTTATCATTGTAAATTTTTGGTATTTTTGGTGGTTTGACTTGATGTATAATTAAATTTATGAGAAACTTATTATGAAAAATATATAAAACTGAGTGGATTATTAATATAAATATGAGGATGAAGTTTGGAATACATTAAAGTGTGTTAAATAAATGATTTAAGTGAAAAAGTAAATGAATTTAAAGCTGTGGAATGTCGAAGGTGTAAATTTAGGAAAATATTGAATTTTATTATAGAAAATAGCAAAGATGGATGGAAAATATATATTAATGTGAGGATGATGAGGACATACATTAATCAATGATTTACAGGTGAAGAAAAATAAAAAATTGCATGTGGAAAGCTTAAAAATCAAGTTGCCGGTAATTTTTGGCAAATTTTGGTTAAAATTGAATTTAATTGAGAAATAAGTAATACAATTATACAAAGATTATATTTAATGTATGGATAATTAATTTGGACATGTGATTTATAATTGAATGATTTACATGTGCCAAACATGAGGACCAGATAGGATTTTGAAAATCAAAGATAAGTGCATGTGTATAGAATTAAGTAGAGCATGGACTACAAAAAAAATTAATATGAATATCAATGTAATAGCTATAACCATCTTATCCCAACATGCAAGCATTTTCCCATTCCACTTCAATGTGGATTTCTTTCCCCCATCATTCCAACACGCAAATTTAGTGGATTTTGCTTCAAAGTATCACTAGTAAATGTTGATTCAAGTGGTTAATGGCTCTAGTTCCCAATTTCTTGTGGATTAAATGAGTGGAAGCCCCTCAAATTTGAAGGTTGGTTGTTGATTAGTGGGACCCACTATAGGAGCTTTAAGATTAAGGTAAGTGTTCAATCTAGTTTACATGTTAATGATGTTTAGGAAGAAAATTCATGCAAAATCATGTAGAAAATTGATGAAAAATAAAACCCTAAATCACTAGGGTTGTTGGAAATTTCAAAAGGGGATACAAGGATATAATTAGAGAATTTGATACATGATTAATGACTGATTAAAATCAGTTAGGGATTCGCAATTAAGTGTACAGCTAGTTCGACACTAATGTTTTTTTTTATGAAATTGAATGCAATTTTCCCACCGATTAGGCTGTAAATTTGGAAAGAGATTAAAGAATCATTAAGGGTGTAATTTAGAGTGTAAGGGCTATTCAAATTGCTCAATTAATTAAGGTAAGCAGGTAGTTGTTTTAAGTTATTTTAAGTTCAATTTGATTTCTTTGAATGATTACAATTTGGGCACTTGTAATCTGAAATTTTTGTATATAAGTTACATGATTTTAAACATGAATTATTTGCCCCATACAACCATAATTAATGTATTGTATTAGCATGAATTAAATTGTATTAAAAATAATAAAATTTGGATGAATAGTGCATTGATAGAATGCCTTACCAAGTACCCCTCTTGAGGTTGATTAAAACCCAATTTATTTGAAGAAACAAAATTTTTTGGTTAAAATAGAAATAATTGAATACTAGCATATAAAATTTTATGAACAAATTTCACCATTTGACCACTCAAAAAAATATGAACATTAAATACCTTGAAAATGAGATGCTGATAGCATCCCACCCTTTTGAAAATTTGTTTTATTTTTAATCTTATAATTTTGAATTAATGTAAGCTAAAATTTTTACAAAATTTCTATTATATTATATGGAATTGACATAAAAACTTTACGAGGCAAAAGAGATGTATAATTCTATCTAAACATTTTTCTTTATATTTTCATATTTGAATTTTAATTTGATCAATTTACATTATTTTGACATGAAATTTTGATCCAATATTTTTCATATTTTCAAAAATATATAAAAATATTTTTAGTTCAATTAGATATTTATAAATTAGTAAATAAGAATTTTATTTTAGAAATTATGTATATGTATTCTACACCCCCGGGAGTATCGATAAATTTCGATTTTGGTGCCTGATTCGCACAGAGCCCAGTATGGCTCATATACATATTTTATGATGGGCATGGGCCAACCTATGTTTGCCATATGACAAGGAGTGGTCTGGTTGGCCAGTGGGTAGTTGTATGGGCAGCCGGCACGGCCGAGCATTGCTATTGACTTGGACGACTATGATTGGCCTAAGTAGCTTGTGTACCCATGTTTATGGAGAACTAGTACTCTTGTGAGGTGATGAGGGTGGGGTTCCACTAGATATAATAGTATGGCTATGTGGGCTTGGCAGGCTTCTAGCTGGGAGTGCCAGGATGGACCTAACGCACTGAAGAGTGCAAGGGTAGTGTTCTGGTTTGGGTTTCACTTGAAAAGGAGTGTGTGGATGGTTGAGGAGTGTGTGGATGATTGTGGAGTATGTGGATGATAGTGGAATTGTGTACTGGTGTAGGGCATAGTCGTGGATTGGTAGATAAAAGGGGCAATATGACGTGTCGGTATTCGAGCTGGTATTGACCAATTAATTATGTATACAATATCATTATGAGTATATGTATGAAATAATTAATGAGATATTATCATTAAAATCTTAATGAACCTAGCCATTGACTGACTATGACATCTTGCATATGGCGTAGCATGTTTTCCTTAGTCGCATTATTGTTTACTACTCTATTTACCATTGTTTATTATATTATTTACAGTTATGTTTTTTAAGCTTACCTGCTTACTAAGTTCTGCCCAAACTCATCCTTTTATTTAAATTTTTAGCTGATAGGTCAGAGGTTGGAGCCCAACAGGGTGTTGGGTCTCGCGACAGGGCTAGGCCGTGACACTAGTAGAGGCTTTACTCCTTTTCATGTATATTATTAGATGGATTTTGGATGTATATTAGACATGTAACATACTTAGTTTTACAATATATCATTTTATGGTGTGGGTGTATAAGATTTGACAGCTAGGGTATAGTGTACCCTGATCTTGGTTTGTGGATGTTGTGGTGATGTGTGTGTTTTGAAAGCGGCAATTATATAATTTGTGTAGAAAATGGTAGGGCCTGGAGGTGGTCATATTATATTTGTATATTTGAGCGTATTTGTTATAGAATTATTGTAGTTTAGCATGTTGTGTGTAGGATAATGGTAGTAAATCAGGGGAGACTCTGCCAGAATTTCCTCTGAATTTACCACTAGTAACGCTCCAGGGAGGAGGGGTGTTACATTCTCCCCCTGATTATTTAAAGATTATGCATTTTTGCATTCTCCTTTGAGATAATTTGTAGATTCTTTCTACCCCTTTTGGTCATAAGCAAAAAAGAAAAAATACTCCACTCCCAGTAAGTATTGGCTAAATAGAAAGAAATAAACAAAGAAACATGTTATTCCATTTCATTCCAGTATAAGTAGAGTTAGAAAGTAGGTTGGCTTAGATATAGATGTTCTAAGTTTGGGGAGATGGAGTGGGAGATTATGGTGGACCTTGAAGGAGGGGCCTCCACACAGTGGGGGTATGTGCATCAAAAACTTGGAGAAGTTTTTTCAAGTGTGAGAAACCAAAGTTTTGGATAGTGGATGGGAAGATAAGGGGTTGGAGATGGATGACTTGTTAGTTCTACTCCCCTCCTCTTGAAATGCACAAGAAGATGATAATATGTGAATTCAGACTATCCGGTGCTAGTCAGGGGTCAAAATAGACTGATTGTGGGGTAATACTAGGTAGTTGATATGATATTTCAAGAAAGGGAGAATAACTTGTGCTTAAAATAGAGTTCAATGTGATAAAATTAGCTATAAATTATTTATGGCAAGAAAATGAGGTGTACCCAACCTCGAAAACCATGATTCAGACAAAGTGACAAGAGAATAATGTATGAAAGTAACTTGCTTCATCTGAGACAAAGTCAACCTTAAAATAATTGCAACTTCAGGCATAGAATCATTAAAGATTTCTTTCTCATATGATCACATTAGTCATGTTTAATTTTCCTCTAATGTTATAAAAGGTTTCTAGAGGTAGTGACTTAGTAAAGATATCAACAAGTTGAGCATTTATAGGCATATATACTAGACATATATCATATTTTTCTATATGATCTCTAATAAAATGGTGCCTAATTTCTGTATGCTTAGTTTTTGAATGTAAGACTTGGTTCATTGTCAAGTATATGCCACTAGTATTGTCACATTTGATAGGTATGTCTCTATAGCTTAGTCCATAGTCGAGAAGTTGTTGTTTCATCTACTACAATTGAGCGTCATAACTTCCAGCTACCATATATTCGTCTTCTATTATAGAAAGAGCCACACTAATTTGTTTCCTAGAGAACTATGATACTAGACTATTTCCTAGGAATTGAGAGGTTCCACTAGTACTTCTTTTATCAACTTTGTATACCCAAAGTCAGGAATTATAGAGAATTATTGTAGCAAATTACTGTAACAATTTGCTTGCTACTTCGTCTAATGCTTTGACTTCGTCTATCACTATAGTAGCACTGTACCAAATTACTATAGCAGCGAACCTACTATAGTAATATACATGAGTTAGAGTATGGATAAATATAATATACATGAGTTAGAGTATGGATAAATTATTTAAGCACAATTTCTTTTTCTTGCAAAAAATATCTTCTATAAAGCAAACTTATCAAAATATGTTTATCCCTATATGATTTTTCAAGTTGTAGAACATGGATAAATCACATATTGTATTTTTCAATAAAAGTTTAAAGTGAGAACTTCATATAGCACATTATATATCTATGATCCAACATATAATAAGCAAGGTTAATACAATATAGATCATAACGAATTCTTCATTCTCGAAAATAATTTATTTAATATGCTTGCATTCAAAATATTACAATAACAAGTATTCATGCCAAGCATATTTGTCTTCATTTCAGCTTTCTAGACTAGAATCATCATTAGTATAGATCAAGTCTATAAGATAAGTTTTTTTGTCATCAAAATCATACAATGACCCCAACATTCTCCCCCTTTTCTATTCTTCTCTTAGATGCAAGTCATGACAAGCGTCCTTCCTAATACTACCTATTATTCTAATTTTTTAAACAAGTCTTTCTACATTTTTGTCTCCCTTTTTGTTAGCATTAAAAAGGTGTATGAAATCAATGGGATATGTCTCCTCCTTAATAACTAGAAGATAAGATAATTAAATTCAATTAGGAGCGTGGTATGGGCTCAATACTTTCATTCGAAATGTTCTGCTATCCTTTGTTGTATCAAATCACATAGAGTAAAAACATATCAATCACAATCCATTCTTTCCCAAATTTTCTTTTGTTTCAAGTTCTCCCCCTATTTGTATTAAGATTATGACTTACAAATCTTCATATTTCTCCCCCTGTCTTTTTGGGTTCCTAAATAGTTCACAATCACATATGGATCTTGGTCTTATACAAACCATAACTATGAGCATGAGATACAATTAGGTTTTAGCAATATAAGAAAAGATTCATGTCATGACTAACATCCAAATTGTAATTGAAGTTTTGAAGATATGTAAACAGTTTTTAAGCATTCATCAATTCATATATTCTTTCAAAGAGGCATCAAAATCATAATTCTTATTTAAACATAAAGGACATTGAATTGACAGTCATATTTCACAAAGAGATTTTATAAGAAACTTTACCATATTTTTTCAAGAATAAAAACATTATAGTTTTAATCATATAAGGTGACAAACATACTTTATTTTAGCCATGCACGATCCTAGTTGTTGTGTTTGTTTTTTTCATTAGTTAGTAGCTTCTTGATGTTGTTCAAAGATGACAACATTGAATTTTTCTTAATTCAGATTGGGATCTCTATCATTTTGATCATTAGGTGATGCTTTGTATAATCTAAGTTTCTTATACTCCTTTCTTAGGATGGATGACTGAGAAATATAAATATAAAGGTAGTATCTGTCTATGCCTTCCAGGCTTTTCTATAGCTTTCCACAGACAAATCAATAGATGAAGTCAATTCATCTGTTGTGAAGAAACCTTATCTGCGCTATCAAGACTTATCTATAACTTACAACAGACAAACTAGCAGATAACAGTACTTCATCTGGTGAATAATGAGAAAAGAACTTCATTTGTTACTTATCATTGAAATACTAGAAGACAAAGTGAAAGCACTCCAAATCTCCAAAGAAGGTGCTCAACATTACCTAGCTCTTTATATAGCACATCTTAATATGATATAAATATGAATTAAATATTTCTTAGGCTTTCTCAAGTTCTTTGAATTTAACAACTTTTTACATATATCTTCAAGAATTTTGATCTCTTCTAACCTAAACTTTGGATCATTAAAAGTAATTAAATTTTAATGCTTGATCCAATGATGTCTTATGAAAATACTCCTCTAATTCATATCATAATATTTGCACCTCATCAATTGAACAAATATTCTAATGAATCATATCTTAGATTTCAACATAAGATTTGCTCACTAAGGAATTTTTGCAAGAGACCATAATATAGACTCATCATATATGTATTGCATTGATTCCTAGCCTTTCATATTTAACTACATGCCTTTCTAAGGTCTGATCACTAAGTTACATATTGTCAATTTCTCAAGTCTGATCACTTACTTTGGAATTGAACATTTCTTACTTTCTTCATCTTGATTCCTGAGATGTAACACCTAATTTTCTTGATTTCTCATTCTGTAATTTTTTAAGAACCGCACTAAGAAACAGTTATTCCTCAAGTTTTTTGATCTTTAGTTTCTAACTTATTCTGCCCCTTATAACTATTTAATGTTTTTCATTTAATCATGATGATGAACAAATCATTTTAAGTATCATAAATACATCATTTCATATGTCCTAAGCACTTAGGAGAGTATTATTTCTCTTTCAAATATCAAAGGCTGTAAAAAGAAAAATTGAAGATTACAAAATAAGGTGTTACTTTTAGGCAAATTCTAGTATTGATGGAGTCATATTTGGAAATTTTGTTCAACATCAAAGTTATAGCCTTTATTATTATATTTCTAATGCATTAAGAAGCACTTAATTCTAAGTTTGTATGAGAAAGTTATGATTAAAATAGTACAACTGTCTCTAGAGTTACACTTTATCTGCTAATTCATCTGTAGAAAGATGTGACTTTGAGGGCTCACAACTCAAGATAGAGGCTGATTTAGGAAAATAATAAACATGAACTATGTAGCCCTTGAAATTATCTATCCATGGAATCGAGTATCACTTATTCTAGGTTTGTACAAGAAAGTTATAATCAAAATACTAAAGATTGCTCTAGATTATATGAAAATAGTTGAAAACAGTTTGGGATGAAATAGACTATCACATATTATTTGAATTTCCTCATTATACAATTTCAAGATGTGTATACTCAAACATTCTTGCAAAAATTATGGTCATGAATGGTAGAAATAATAAATAAGATACAGTAATTCATGATATAAGCATAACTTTTAAGCATTCATAAAGATTTAAGTTATTTTGTTAGTTGTTTTAATCTTGGAGATTCAAGCCTTAATGATGATTATAAAAGGAATGGCTAGGCATGGAATGCCTATTCGAGACCTTAATCCATGAGGTTTCCCAAACAGGCTTGACTATGCTTTGGGACTATAATTATATTAATTATTAGTTATTTTATATATTAATTTAAAGTTTCAAAATTATTTAGTTCAGAAATAATGAATTCATATCCATTCAAATTTAAGGCAGTTATTTTTCAAAGACATGTAAAATGTATAAACTAGTAAAGCATAGATTCCATTCATTAAGTAAATGTATCAAATTGGACAACTTATCTCTTTTATCATTTCCTTGTAGATTTTGCAGTTGAGCTCATAACTGATGTTGTCAAGCCTGATTCCTCATTTCAACACTTGCTATTTGGAATGATTTTTTCAGATAGAGTATCTATCCAGCTATCCATTCATCTCTCCATGCATTTTGTCTGTTAATTCATCTAAGATGAATTCAGTTAGTGTAGAGGAATCATCTCTTCATGTTGTTTGTCTCTTAATTCGTCTGTGATAAGTAGCAGACGAATTATTAAGGTGCAGATGACTCATGGCAGCATAGATGAATCATCTCTTCATGTTCCCAAACAAAGTGTGTTATTCGTCTGTAGCTTACTTATGACGGACGAAGTCTATTATATGCATGTTGCTCTACATTTGTCTGAGATGAACTTCAGTTTGACAGATAGTCATTAACTAGGTTGGTTCCTTTTTCTTTCTTTAGCTTGAAAGTCTAGATCAAGAAGATGATATTGATTTTTGATCATTCTCCTTCTTGTAAGTACCTATTTCAAGCTTTTCCTACATGGACTTGAAAGATTCTTGCACTTTTTCTTTCATTAACAAAATCAATTAGATGTAAGCTTTATGCAACAATCAATGCAATTCCTTTTTATTAAGAAATAGTATGCAGTTAAGAATCTAGACTGCTTAGTAAAATAGAATACACTTCATCATTTTGAATGGTTCATTCATTACTTAAATAGTTTGCTTCTTAAACAAATGTTTTCTTTTTCCTAGGTGTCTCTAAATTTTGTTTCAATTTGTGTCTTAGTTTTGTATCATGAATTCATTTGATTTAGGTTGTTCTCAACTAAACTTTAACATTCAATTCATATAAAAATCATATCAAGAACAAATGAGTAAATGGATTAAGTATGGACGATAAGAGAATATAATGGAGTTTGGGTTTGAGTTGCTATACTTGCACTTACCTTTCCTTTGTTTGTAGCTTCTTTAAATATCTTCTTCATCCAGTATCAAGAAACCATTTATCCCTTGATGTAGCTTGATAGATTTTCCTTTCTTCATCTTCTTTCTTTTTGTTGAATTGCTCTAGGTCTTTGTTTTTTGTTGCAAATCTACCTTCACATATTTGGCTTTCTTCATTCTTTTCTTTCTCTTCATCACCAGATGCCAAATTTTCATCTTGAATCTCAATCTCTTCTTGAGATTGCTTCTCCTCAACTTGTGAGGATCTCTCAATTGCTTTAGCCTTTTGTTCTTCAATTTGAGTTTGAGGTTTAGCAATTTCTTCTTCTTCTTCTTTGGGTTGCTTTATCTCAACCCATGAGTCTTTTTCTATTGGAGGTTGCTCCTCCTTTTCTTCTACTTGGTTTCCTGCACTCAAATCAATCTCAACAACAACATTAGTTTCATTTGAGTACAAATCTATTTGCCCCTCATAAATTGCCCATAACCTATCTAACATTTCTCTTGCACTTTTATAGGTTAAGACAAAGTTGCAAATCATGGGGCAGAGAGCATATAGCAGGGCATTCATAACTTTGACATTTTCTTATTGTGATCTCACTTCATCCTCACTTATGCTAATGAAAATTAATTTCCACAGCTGAAGGATATTAGCCATAAGATGTATTTCCAATCTCCTCTTCCATTGAACAAAATTTGAACCAGCAAAGTAGAGAAGTTGGGAGGTGGATTATCCTTTATAGAACATAGAGGATGACAATATTGGGTTGGCCATGCGGATCTCTACAATTAGTTATATATCCCGCTCTGATACCACTTGTAGGTTCCCAAAGTATGGCTTAACCTAAGAGGAGAGGGGTGAATTGGGTATATAAAAATTCATTACTTAACCCCTGTTAGACGATTTTTCTCTTTTCGTGCTTGTGTGTGGTGTGATGTAAAGTGAATGATAAAATCATAAAGTGCATGAAGGATAAAGAAAGTAAACAAACACACATAAACAACACAATTTTTATAGTGCTTCAAGAACCCCATCGCTATATCCACTCTTCCTAGAACACAAACTCATTATGCCTTGGGTTCCACTATACCTTGTACAATGGAAATACAATAGTGTCCCCAACTCTCTTCTAGATGTCAACTCTAGGGGGCATAAACAACTATCCCTGACACTCTTTTTGATTCTAGCTCCAGGGGGCATAAACTAGTGTCCCCAACATTTTTCTAATTCTAGCTCTAGGAGGCATAACTTTGGTTTCATGAGCTACCTAGAAACTCTATCTTTGTAGGTATTTTGTGCACATGAATATGCCTTTGACTAGGCTGATAAGTACACACATTTAAAGTACAAATACAAATGATAAAATAATAAGCACATTATAGTGATATTGACCTCCATTGATGTAGTGTTGATGTGGCATTAAAGCTCTCTAATCTTTGTAGCACTTGGAGTGAAAACACTTGGCAGACTTGAATGAGTTTCTTGTTGGTTGATTCGCCTTTGTCATTTAGAGCCTTCAAACTCCTTGATAATCCTTTGGGAGAACTTGATCTTTGAGTAACTCCTTGTAGCACATAAGATCTCCCTTGGATATATTGACGAAGTAGGCCTTGAATGGATAAACAAAATGAAGCTCTGAAATGATATTTGAAGGTTAATGCTCTTGGCCTAGGGATGCAAATATTTATGGAAGGTGTTATGCTCAATCCCTTTTTCTTCTTCAACTCCTTTCCCTCACTTGAAATGTCCCAACATATCTTCTTAAATAGCTCATCAAGAATTTGGCCGTTAGAGAGATGGGTTTCATTGAATGCATAGAATAAAGGTAGATGAGCAACATTAATGAAGAAGAACATTTGAGATTTTGTCCCATTAGAATGCATTATCTTCTGATTGGCTCTTAATCTATTGGTAAGTCTGCAACCTCGTTCTGGACAGAAAAGGAGACGATTGCACCAAGGTGTAAAGCTTTTTGCAGAGCATTAAATCTCCGACACATTTGAAAACAACAATTTCTATTGTAGTGTTGTTACTATAGCAAATCACTATAGCTCCGCTTCATCTAGAGTAAATAGTAGACAAATATTTGTCAGTTAGTTACTATAGCAGAGTTACTGTAGCAGCATTACTAGAGCAGATAATTGTAGCATTGTGCTGCTTTGTCTGTTTCTTTGTCTGCTGATGAAGCTTTGTCTTCATCAGTTACTTCTAGTTCATCTGATGCTTCTACTTCATTTATTTGATACTATAGAAAATTACTGTAGCAATTTGCCTGCTGATTGATCTAATGCTTTCGCTTCATCTATCAATTATTATAGCAGGTTACTATAGAGAATTATTGTAGCAAATTACTGTAGTAGCGAACCTGCACTTGGAAATTTTTGCACTTTTGCCATATTGTTAACTTGACATTTTTCATTATAAATCAAAATATATTTATCCACATATAATATACATAAGTTAGAGTATGGATAAATCGTTTAAACATAATTTTTTTTTCATGCAAAGTATATCTTCTATGAAGCACACTTATCATAATATATTTATCCCCACATGATTTTTTAAGTTGGAGAATATGGATAAATCAAGTATTGTATTTTTCAATAAAAGCTTTAAGTAAGAACTTCATAAATCACATTATATATCTATGATCCAACATATAATAAACAAGGTTAATGCACTATGGATCATAACGAATTCTTCATTCTCTAAAACAATTTATGTAATATGCTTACATTCAAAATATTACAACAATGAGTATTCATGCCAAGCATATTTGTCTTCATTTCATTTTCCTAGACTAGAATCATCATTTGTATTGATCAAGTCTTTATTATAAGTTTTGTTATCATCAAAATCATATAATAATCCCAACACTGCCTTTGCTACTTCTTGAGAACTTTCTGAAGTTTCTGACCAACATGGCCATATCATCTTCAGATTGTGATGTTGGGTCACTATTGCTCTCCTTGGTCACTTTGAGAGTAATACTTTTCTTTGGCTTTGTTGTCTCTTCTCTCTTACCTTTGATAAACTCATGTGACATTAGTGACCTGATGAGATCATCCACCAAAAGAGTGTTCAGATCCTTTGCTTCTTCTATCGCTATGATCTTTTGGTTCTAACATACTAGTAGTGCCCTTAGTATCTTAATTACCTGATCAAAATTTATGACTTCTTTTTCTAATCCCTTTAAAGCGTTAATAACTTTAGAAAAATAAGCATACGTTTCTGATATGCTTTCTCATTATTTCATTTTAAAGTTTTCTAGTTCTCCTATCAACATATTCCTTCTAGTTCCTTTGACCTATGAAGATCCTCCATATATAGACACTAATTTATCCCAAATATCTTTTTTTGTAGTGCAAGAGGATACTCTGTCAAACTTAGATGAGGATAGTCCACAAGACAAAGAGTTCATAGCCTTTGCATTATTTTGAACTGATGCGGCTTCCTCTTTAGTCCATGCATCTACTTTAGTAATGGGAAGAGTGATTCCAACTTTAATGGTTTTCCAAGACTTCATATCATTAGCTATAATGAATTGATTCATCCTCAACTTTCAATAAGCAAAGTTTGTACCATCAAATAGGGGTGGTCGGGTAGATGATTGCCCCTCGGTGAATATTTGTAAAGAGGATGATGGGTTTACCATTAGATCACTGCAAGTGTTTATGTAGTCTACTTTGATACCACTTGTTGGTCCCGAAGATTAGGTAAAAACCCAAGAGGGGAGGGGTGAATTGGGTACTTTTAAAAAATTTGCTCAAACACTTTAGGATTAAATGTCCCTCTTGTAATCAATCTAATCATTCAATCAATCAATGCATAAATAACTAAGACATAGATTTTTATAGTGGTTCAAGTAAACACTCTACTCCACTCTTCCAAAAATACTCTCCTTCAGTGTCTTGGGTTCCACTATCTCCAATAATAGAATTACAATAATGTTCACTGTACTCTTCTAGATTCCAGCTCTAGGGGGCATAAACGAAGTGCTCCTAGCACTTTTCTAGATTTCAGCTCTAGGGTGCATAAATAAATAGCTCTTATATACACTCGGATAGTCATAACTCTTCTTGAGTCTAGTCTCAACCAATAGCTTAAGGGACTTACAATATATATCAAAAGTTAGAGCACATATACTTCTCAATTAGCACAGGTGAAGGTTTTTGAAAATTAAATGCAAAAGTAAATGACCTTCCCAAAAGATGGTTGGGAGCCTTCAAAGAAAGTTAAGGAAGGTTTGGATGTAAGGCTCACGGCTCTTGATAAATAGTAAAAAGTTTTGGCTCAGATCAGTAAATGCTCTCAAGAGTATGTTGAATATTTCTCTTTGATTTCTTAATACTTTTTCTTGCTTCAACAAGGCTTCGTTTATATCTGCTTTGAATTTCAGCCATTGGTGGTAGGTGAACTCCATTAATGATAAAAGACCATTCTAATTAGGACATTTAAATTCTCTAACTATTGATTAATCCTCGTCTGCTGAAATATCTATAATATTGACCTTGGAGAAGATAATTTCTTGATTCTTAATAAGTATTAGTCTAAGAGTTGCTACAATGGGTGATTCTTTCATCAATATAGAAAGGTCGTCATTAATGTTGAACGGAGACCAACATTTTGGTTTGTCTATTGTTCATCTTCACTTACGACAGACAAATTATTTGTCTAGCAGTTCATTAGATGAATTCTCTTTGTCTTCTAGTTTGTCCATGGTAAGTAGCAGTCGAATCTAGTTGTTTCAGATGAATAGTCTTCTTAGCACTTCGTTGTTGGTTTGTCCATTCCATGTAATAGATAAATCATGAACTCATAGATGAATCATCTTTCTAGTACTTTGTTTGTTGGGTTGTTTAGTAAGTAATAGATGGATTGTTGGAGTGCAAACAAATTTTCTTTAGCACTTTGTCTATTGGATTATCTATTGTAAGTATTAGACGAGTCATTGAGGTGCAGATGAATTATCCTTTTGTTTATTGGATTGTCTATTGTAGATAGTAGATTAATTTAGCACTATAGAAAAACTCCATTGCTCTACCAAATGAACTTTACTGTTCTGCCAGATGATCTTCACTACTCTGCCAAATGAACTTCACTTCTCCGCCTTTCTCTATTTTTAACAAATGATCATTAGCTTGGTGAGCTATATGATTGTGGTGCACTTATGTCAGATGAATCATGTTGTATGCACACTGGTTCACATTTATTAGATAGAATCTTCACTTTGATAGACAAATGGAAACTTGGTTGATTCCTTTTCATTTGAGCTTTGTTTATAGCAGTACTTCATCTTTTACTTTTACACTTGCCCAAGATTTTTAGTCAAATGGATTGACAACTTGGAATATCTTTTTTGTGCCCATTTTTTTATGAGGTTTGCAACTTGATTCTGCATTCTAAATGCTTGGCAAGAACCATTAGTACATAATCTTCAATCAAGTTTTGTTTGTCATTGAAACCATGCATTTATACTAACAATACATGGGATGAGGATAATGAGTTTTCCATTTGAATCTCTACAAGTGTCTTGTAATCTACTCTAATATGTCTTGTAATCTACTCTAATATCACTTGTTAGGTTTTGTAGGCTAGGTACAACCTTAGAGGGGATGGGTGAATTGGGTTAATAAAAATTTCTGCTTAAACTCCTTGTAAGGATTAAGACCCTTTTTGCAATTCAATGAAATAGATAATTCAACAACTCAAATAAATGGACAGTAAACAGAGATTTTTATAGTGGTTTGAGTTAACTACTTGTAACATGTTAACTACTTGTAACACCTCACACATCAACCCTATGCATTTTGGTCATCCATTATATTATTCCCTAACGAGGCTTGTGCAGGATGCTATCATCTTATGTTCTAGAGAAGAATGCTACGGGAAATTTCCAAAATTCAGCAGAGCCTTCCTTAAAATATAAGGAATATATACTTGTAAAATCATACATATAAACTATAGACATTCCCATACATATAATTTTAAAATTTTACATAAACATATACATCAATGAAGATTAGACTGCAAATATACATCATTAATCTCATTAATCACACCAACCCATATTCTTGCCCAAAATCGAAACCTTAACATGGCACTTTATAATGGCAATGGCATAGCTGGACTGACATACATCACACATCCCCATGTGCTACACATATTTATTCCATATAATGACATGCCTATATAGGAATTTATACATTACTTGCAAGATTTAATAAATAATTACAATTTCCTATTTATCAGAAAGGAATTTTCATTTATAACTAATAAACATAAATCAAACCAACCCTCTTCACATCCCACATATGCATATCAATCCCAACTAGCTCTAGTGCCTAACCTTTCAACTAAAAAAAATAAAATAAAAGAGGCATGAGTTCCTAGCGAACTCAGTAAGTAGGCAGGTTAGTAAATAATTAATTTGAAACTTTTGGAAATAAATCATTCACATTCATAATTTGACTATTACAGTCACAACCATAGCATAACATGCACAAAATTCATCATATTAGCATACAATGAAATTAACATAAGATCTCTAGTGTAGTCACTATCCCATAATTATACATAATCATAAACAAATACATATCAACCTATTTTCAAATCCCTAACAATTCACAAAGTTATAAAACACATAATTAACAAAACTTTCATGTTATTCAATGAAAGCTCAAGGTATACTCATTATCCCAAAGTTCAAGCATTCACAACAAAATCTAAACATTCATAAAAACGTGGTGCCTAGAAGTTTGGGATATTCATGTTCCTATCCAACCATACATTCAAACACAAACAAAGAAGGGAGCCTACTTACTTTATGACTCACCAAGTTCCATAACTCTTCAAGCTCCTTAGCTTGCCCTCCATATACACATGATCCTACACATACAACAATGCTATTTATTTACAACAGTAGTCATAGCAATTCAATGAATTACAATTGCTAAATGCTATCAACCATGTGCATAACCGCGCTCCAATATTATTTTAATCATTTCTTAATTATGACTTTTATGTATTATACCCATCATGCTAATGCTTCTTTCATAGACACTCTCAGGCTATAATAAGGTTCATCACTCACATCATTTCTCTCATGAAAGTATCTTATCAAACATGTGCTATGCACTAGTCAAATTAGAGTTTCTTCACACATTATCACAAGGAACCTTCTTTCCTTATAACATTTATCTCATATCTAACATGATTAACCCTTAACCATCTTTAAACTAACTCAATTAAGCCATTAATTCAACTAATGTATGGCTCACATAGCCCATACACAAAAATCCCCTTTCAAACCTACTTAGGCCATAGTTCCAATTGAGATTCTACATGCCCAAATCACCACATATAAGCCCTAAAACATTATAAATCATGTATTATTCACCTTCTCCCATGATTTTGTACTTGAATAATGAAATTTCCCTAATTTACACTATTCACCAAAACCCTAGCAAACCAAATCCGTGAATTTTCATGCCTAAAGCATGATAATCAATCATTTAATCATTTCCCCTATGCTTAATATCATAATCCTATCATTTTCCCCTCATTTTCCCACTATTGACAAAAATTACGAAACCCTAGTTTACAAAATTCAAATTTTGGATGGGGAAAAGTAGCTTGCCATGAAATTCGGGTGTAGCTTTCACCCATGGATAAGAATTCAAGCTCAAGCCTCTACGTAGCATCCTCTCATGGTAGGAAATTGAATTTGATTTCCTATTTCACCGTCCACACATCAAAACCCAAGCTTAGAATCATGCTTGAGTAATTATCCATCTAAATCCACATCTTCTATAGAAAAATAGGTAAGAATTTATGCATAATGGGATCTAGGCATGAGTTTGGGGTGTGAGAGAAGAAATGGGACAGATAAAAATGAAAAACGAAATGAGGTTCATCCTCAAGAAGTTGATTTTTTTGTAGCCCTGGCGCACTACTGGATGAATGCCGCAACATCAAAAACCTATGCCATGGCATTAACTCACTGACTGCTTGAAAAATTTTAGCTTTCTGAAGTGATGTCGTGGCATCAAAATCCAGTGCTGCGGTATCCTATCTTAGTGTTGTGACATTAATACCTCGCAAGTGCACGGTCGATGTATAGTCTAGTGTGCTTATGCAAGGGTCGATCCCACAGGGAATGGCAAA